>VZSR01000824.1:4952303-4997287 GCA_013398615.1 Brachypodius melanocephalos
CAATGGAAGGATGAACACCTCGTTCACATATAGATAGCAATGTACTCACACCAGAATTAAGGCCTTAATCTTGAGTTGAATCCTACCCATGGTAATCATATGGGAACTCCCTGAGGATTCCTCAGCTTCCTGTTGAGTGTCAAGCCTAAGAAGCTCAAACAGTCAGGGCAAGTAAAATCTTCTGTTTGCTGAGATCTTCTGGCAGATCTCTAATGAATTTTCTTAGAGTAGAAAATGGGGAAATTTTTGCCCTTTTATGGAGAAAAATGTTTACTATGTTACTTCTAATCCTAACAGCTATTGAATGACACAGTCCAACATTAGTTTTTGCAACACTTGCTGTGGAGAGGCTTTTTTCTAACACAGTTAAAGTGGTTTTCCCAACCCAGTGCAGAGTTATTCCCCTCATTCACACAATTAAGGTGTTTCACCCCACTTAAACTGACTAATTACTGGATTGGAAGAGACATTACACTGACCCTGCAAAACAGATTCTTTTCTCACAGAACCACAGAATCACAGAGTAGGTGAAGTTGAAGGTCCTGTGCCCATATCTCATTCTGATGAATAACTGTTCTCTTTTTTTCTCCAAGGAAGCCTTTTACTGAGTTGCTGCTGCCTTTCACTGCCATGAACAGTTGTGAGGGATGAGTGAAAATCCAGGGAAGGTCAGACACTTGCACTTGGCAGTGAAGGCATAACTGTATAGGCTGCCTTGAACTCCTGCAGAAGCCTGGCCCACAAATTAAAGCTTTGTATTAGAGAATCTGGAGTCTTAACTGTTTCAAGCTCAATGGGAGCAGTGGGCACTCAAGCATCCCTGCAGGTCACATTTTCCTAGCAGGGAGGGAGTGGAAGTGATCCAGAGCAGGTCAGCCTCAGCTGGCTCACCAGTTTCCAAACTGAGCCGAGCTAGGATCTGACTGGCAGGTCAAACCAGCTCTGTGCACATGGACTGCAGCAGGGGAATGGCCTGTGGGACTCCAGTGACCAAAATGAACCACAGGAAAAATTTAGCAAAATAGATTTGCTGGCAGTCAAAACTATTTGCCTCTGCTATTTGGCAAACTTTGTGAGCACGGAATTCAGGTGGGAGGCTGTTTGTCACCTTCAGCCTCAAGTCAGACCTGCTGCTCAGCCAGTAGCGCTGGCGTTTTTAGAGTGTAGCCTTTCTGGAGGGCAACGAGCAATCGTGTTTCTCTTGGCTGAACAAGATTTTGAATAGAAATGAGTGCCTTTAAACAGGGCTGCTGGGAGCTGGCTGTGTGATGTCAGCCAGGGCCGTGTGTGACATCACCCGGCAGCTGCCAGCCGCGGGATTATTGCAGCCAGATGATGATCACCCCCTTGGATTCACACGAAAACAGCTCATTCATGCTCAGCTGCTGCTTTCTTCCCCAGGAAACAAAAAGGCTCTTTGATACAATGATGGCATGGGGAATATCATCAGACAGCAGAAAAAAAAAAAAAAAAAGAAAAAAAGAACATTTAGCTCCATCACGGTTTTAGAACAATGGTTTGGAAAATTACTCCCCTTAAGGTGCCAATAAAAATGCATCATCAAAGACATGATGAGGGAGCCCATCTTAGCACTGCTGTCTGCCAAAAGGTGCTTCATAGGATCTCCTGCACGTTGCAAATAGGGGGGCTGGTGCAGGTGGAGAGGGAAAAGGATAAATATGCCTTGTTTTAAGCCGCCTGCTCTCAGAATGTAGCAGAGCAATTAGAGCTGAGACTCAAACAGCAACAAACCAGAGTTTGTGGTTAGAGCTGAGGCTGTGGTCACAGTTAAAACCTGTCTGAGCCCAGAGAGCTGTTTGTGTTCACGGCCATGAAGAATCAGGTTTGTATTACACATGGATTTTGTGACGATGGTATTTCAGGGAGTTTATCTATCTACCTTTCTTTTTTTTTTTTTTTTTTTTTTTTTTAATTGCATAATGCTGGAGTAGTTTGTTCTGGAATAAACACTGCTGCAGAAATAAATGAGTGTAATAGATCACACAAATCTGATGATTTATAAGGTCCCTTCCAACCAAAACCATTATGATTCTAAAGAATTTTTCCCCATAAAGTAAACCACTAGAGGTGTGTGTGTTCTTCATTCGAGGGCACCACTGATATCCGGAGCTCTTTTGCTACTTTTTGTCAGGACACTTTTTCTGCATTATTAAAGCTAGTTAAATTCCCCCATCAAAACCTTTTGCTGATTTATGGAATGAGATTTTTTAACTTTCTGGTTATTATATATATATACACACACGTGTGTGTGTGTGTGTGTGTGTGTGTGTGTGCATACATATGTGCAATCATTTGGCAGAGGACCTTCCCACTTTATTTTTACTTTTTTTAGTTTTACCTCTATAGGTTTGCATCAAAGAAGGCCAAGTTACTTATCAATTTGATTTTAACCATCACCATCTTTCTGTTTTGCTTTTTCTTCATTAGTTATCCATCTGAATTATTTCTTTATTTTTAAACCTCCTAATTAAAAATGTATTTTTTCCCAATTATATTGGGTTTTTTGTTTCCCCCTGCCTTTTTTTTTTTCTTGCTGAATCTCTGGGGTTTTTTTCAATAACAAGTCTTATGTTCATTCAGTGTGAGATTTCTTGTATTTTTTTAATTAAGAGCTCAAGACATTTCAACATCAGATGCATGAAACTCATTTAAATGGAAAAGGAAAAGATAAAAAATATTTCATCCGTGATAATGATAACAAAACATTAAACATTAATTTCAGAACACCTTGGGACAATGATGAAGGGTAGTTAATCATTTTATAATGATTTGACTGCATTTGACTGCAGGTTTGACTGGATTTTTGAAAGCTCCAAAAGACAAAAATAAAACCAGAAAACAGTGATATCAAAAACATTGTATTTTAAATTATTATCTACCTGCAGACTTGCATTATATTATTCAATTCCATACAAAAATACAAGGTTTACTGAAAGATATTCATAGTAATTCCTCCTCTCTGGCTGTTTCATTCAAAGTATTGATAAATAGAACAGGCTGAACATTTTGCAGGTGAACAAGTTTTTAAGTTATAAAATATACTTTTTGCATATTTAATTTGGCTTGCAGAATTTACTTTTTTCCCCCCTAATTAAAAAAATAGAAGTTGAATTGTCTTAAATTTCAGATTATCTGAAAAGGCCAAGAGTGTCTCTGATGCAGAATCTCCACAATCTAGAAATAAATTATGGTAAAACAAGAGACAGGGTGACCAAACAAAGTATCTGTCCCTGCTGAGGAGTGGAGACATGTGGGATAGATCACATAAAACATCTGCACTAATGGAAGAGTATGATTAAATGACAGCAGTTAAAATTTCAAATTATATTTATGGGAAAAAAAAAACACACTCCAACTCACAACATTACAGAATTACAAGATTACAGAATCTGGTCCACCCTTCCTGCTCAAACAGGGTCATCCCAGACCATCCAGACTGTTCTTGAATATCCTCAGTGAGAAAGCCTTCACAACTCTCCTGGGCCACCTCTTACAGCATTCGAGCACCCACAAAGTAAAAAAAAAAACCAAAGTTTTTCTATGTTCAGATATCTTGTGCCCATTGTCTCTTGATCTGTCACTGCACACCATTGAGAAGAGTCCAAACTCACTCTTTCATTCCCTCCTGGAAAATATTTTTCTACATTGTAAAGATTTCCACCTGTTGATGCAGGATCAGGTACTCCAACCTATCTCTGGGCTGAAATAAAGATGCTTTAATAGGTAAAGCAAGAGCTGTGTGCGTAACCCAAGAAAAATAAGGAATTAATTTATTACTCATCATCTTCAAGAAAGCAAGGTTTCATCATGCATAGTGGTTACGTGGGAGGACAGACATCATGATCCCAAAGGTCACCTCATTCCTCTGCCTTCCATCTGTCTTCAGTTTTTATGGTGAACATGCCAAATGCAGTGGGATATCCCTTCTGTCACTTGGGGTCAGCTCTCCTGGCTGTGTCCCCTCCCAATGCCTTTGCACCCCCAGCATCCGGGGCAAGGCAGTGCTTTCAGGGTAATGGTTGTGATTATCAAGGGCTGCGAGGAAAGCTCTTCCTGCTGAGGTCAGATCTCAAAACTATCACAGTCTCACACAGCCTGGGGGGTCTGGAGGCACAGCAGTATGAGAGGCCCTGTCATTCCAGGGTGTTGCACTGAAATGTAGAACAGGACATGTTTGTACCTATTTGTGTCATTAACAGCTGATGGGCCACAATGATTCCATGACAGTAGCAGTGGTTATTACAGGATATTTCAGGCACAGCTTATTTGAAGCCATATATAAATATTATTCTTTAAAAAATACATATCCAAACAACTGAAGTTAATTTACCTCCCATAAACTCTTTTTTTTTTCCTTTTTTTCTTTTTTTTTCTTTTTTTTCTTTTTTTTTCTTTTTTTTTTTTTCTTTTTTTTTTTCTTTTTTTTTTTTTTTTCTGTGATTGTACTTAAATTCTGATATTTTTGATCCTTGGATCTTTAAGCTCCTTGAAGAAGAACAAAGTTTTATCTTAAAATCATAGAATCATGGAATGGCCTGCATTGGAAGGGATCTTAAGTGTTATCCAGTTCCAACTCCCTGCCGCAGACAAGGGCACCTTCCACTACCCAAGGTTGCTCAGAGCCCTCTCCAGCCTGGCCTTGAGCACTTCCAGGGATGAGGCATCCACAGCTTCTCTGGGCAACCTGTGCCAGGGTCTCATCACCCTCAAAATAAAGTATTTCTTCTTAATATTTCATCTAAACTTACTCCCTTTCTGGCCTTGTAAATACTCCCTCTCAGTCTTTCCCGTACTCTCTTCAGGTACTGAAAGGGCACAATTAGTTCTCTCCAAGGCTTTCACTTTTCCAAGCTGAACAATCCCAATTCTCTCAACCTTCCCTCATGGGAGAGGCTCTCCATGCTGCTGACCAAATTGGTGACCCTCTTTATTGTGTCGATGCAGGAGGAAGGATGACATGGACAAAATCACTTCATTAGCAGCTAGGGCATCATTCTTGTGACCAAACACTCTGTCTCTTTTCAAAAGAATTTATGCCTGACCTATCCCTATTTCATATAATTTTATAAATAGTCATTTCATAAAGGCCTCATTAGTCTGTAAAGGATGCTAAAAGGAAATAATCACAGTGCATATTAGGCATTCATTTTCTCTATCCTGTAGAGGAGACAGCTGTCAAGGAAGTGTTTTGACAAATCATGAAACCTAATGAATATCAAAAAAACTCCCAACCAGATATTAGTTACAAGTCACTGTCATGTAAATAATGCATTTCTTTCATAAATATTGTCCTAATTGTCAAAAAGACAGCATGAGGCAAAACCCAATGTGATTAGACCAAGATGTAAACAAGAATATAAAAGATTGATCAAAAACATTTAAAAGTTACCCAGAATCTAATAATCTGTGGATGTAGCTTCTCTGGGAGGAAACGGAAAAAAAAATCACAGAGGAAAAGTATGGTGATATTTAAATGGCAAGATGCTGAAGAATAATAATGTGATTTCATGGCAGAGAAAGAAGCAATCATAAAAGGAAAGATTAATTGTCTTAAGAATGATTATAAGGAATTAGACACAGCAGACAAACGGAAAAACAAATGTATTAAATAATTACCATCAGCCAACATAATTGGGGAGAGGGGTGAAGAAATTGTGAGTTACTTTTACAGTTGTGAAAAGGTAGGAACCCTTAAGAATGGTAAAATGACTAATCATGGAGTGGAAAAAAGAGTCTTAAGGGAAATAAAGTTCAAGAAAATGGAATACTGGATTAAAATAAGAATCACGTGGTCTATCTATCCATGTCAAAAGCCTATGGAATAAGTCAGCTACTTAAACTGGTTTATGGTGAGAATACAAAATGGGAGATCAGTCGTTTTTCCTCATGGAGATTATTCCAGAAATTACGTAAAAGAATATTTCAAAATATAGCATTGATTGGTTGGCATGACCAGTCAAATATTCATGATTAACAACATGATGAATTTACCTGACATTTATTAGGTGGCAAAGTATTTATATATTTTTAATATATTTTCCTGTTATGATGAGAAGAGAGCACTGGGCCCTGTACTCAGCAGCTACACGATAAGGTGCTGAGTTACTGTGGAAAATGTGATTTAATGTCTCTGTGTGAGACTTTGACTTGACTGGTGTTTAGCCATGTCTTGATAGTGAGTTTAGAGGCCTCAATTTCTGCCCTAATTCTCTTCCTTCCTTTTGCATTATGCTTCTTAGAACATGGACTCCCTGTTGCTATGCAAAACATCTTAGCAGTTAGCTACAGTTTTCCTGGATGCTATTGAATTCAAGTAATTAATCATAGTAAAATGATATCCAAAAATTAATGAGGAATAAAGGCTGAATCAGGAAGGTAGGTAGGAAGCTGTCTTTTGAATAAAAATTGCTAGAAGAGGTCAAACAAAAAAAAGAAAAAAAAGAAAAAAGGAAAAAAAGTGGAGAAATGCTGAAAATGTCCTTTAAATTTGCCATGTCCCAAAGAGAAAATGAAGAGAATGTTATCTCAGTGTGCTGTGGGAGGGTAGTCCAGCTCTTAGGAGGTGGCATCATTGGTGTGAAAGGCTCTTGGTTTGCCTCACCCAGAGCATTTTCTGCAACTCTGCTGCAACACCTCAGCAAGAACAGAATCACCCTTGAGCTGGGAAGAAGCAGAGCAGCAAGAATAATATCCTTGGAGATGTGGCATAGAGAAAGGTCAAGGGAGTTTAGTTTAGTGCAATATAAAAAGAGACTTGGTAACAAATCAATTGAAGTTTCTGGGGCTATTAATGAGCTACCAGGCATGATTTGAGAACAGAAAAATCACAGAAAAATAAAGCTCCTTAGAATGGCTGAATACAACTCTTAGCCTTTTAAAACACACCACACGCAACAGACCAGATGCTCATCTGGGGAAGCTTGAGGTCAGGCTATGAATTGCATCAAATTACACTAATTTACACCTGCTGAGGATCTATCTTGAAACTAATTTGCCCTCAGAACATTCTTGTTCATATTAAACCTTTTCATTTTGGTAAGTAGAATAGCTTACTAAAATGTATAAATAATTCCTTCAAAGTGACACGCTGATCAAGAGGGTTTTTCCTTTGTTTTGTTTTACTTCTCCCTTGGTTTCCTGTTTCCATTTCTCCTGCTTTCATTCAAAGTCTGCTAAGCAGTACAATCGGGAGGGATCAGAATAGGGCTGTTTGATCAGTCAGGTTTTAAACAGAAGTCATGGGGAGACTTTTTTTTCCTTTCCATGAAACTGTTCAAGCGTTCTGGGATCTTCTCAATGTCAGGTTTAATTTCATTTATTTCTTTATCTTAGTGAAGTACTTGCATGGGGAAAAATATTTACTTTGGAAAGATGCTGCCCTTAGATCACATTTTCAACTGTGTTCTTATTTGACATGTTTTTGAAACTTAAGGTCATTCTGGGCGAACAAAGACTTGGTTACAAAGTAAGGCCTCTATATTTTTGTTACAATATGTTTCCTAGAGGTTAAGCTGGATGTGTCACTTCTCCATCAGGTATAATTTGGAAAAATTACTATATGATAATGATTTCAGTCTTTTTCAGGAAATGTCTTTGGAGACACCTGAACCTAGACAAACTCTCATGTATTTTTTCTATCAAATCTTGAACTGAATGGCAGTCAAGGAAGTACAAAAATGTGGAAAATAAACAAAATTCCATGGAAACAACACATGATCACACTAAAAGAAAACAGAGAAAATAAACACATTAAAATCCAACAAAAACCTGAAAAGATGTTCTGTGAGATGAGTTATTTCAAATCACCCTATGTAAAAAAGTTAATTGTGTAGCTGGATTCTGCTATTCAGAACTGGCTGGGAATGTTCAGCAAATTCCACTAGAAATGGGTCCAAGGCAGCTTTTGAGCCCAGGCAAGCCTCTGTATATTGTGAAGAATGGACAGCGTGTCATGGCCTGTATCTACCCATGCTAGCTCAGAACTGATGCTTCTCTAGATGCTGGAGATCAGCACAGTCTGGATGCCCTGAGCTTTACAGTTCAGGTGAAAAATTAACACTTAATTTAGTGGACAGTTCCTGAAGATCTGCAGTCCATATAATCCTAGACATTTCTAAATCCCTTTGTCGTTCTGCTAGACAAAAACAGCAGTTATCATTTCTATTCCCTTTGTCCAGCAAACTTAACAGTCAGAATCATTGATCAAGTTTAAGATTTCAATGTGAATGTCCTGAGCAGTTTTAAAATCTTCCCAGCTCTGGTGGCTTACATTGACTGAGGGCAAGTTCTGTAAAACTTTGGAGATCAATGCAAGGAGGGGCTGAGGTTGTTTGGCTTGTTCAGCCTAGAGGAGACTGAGGGACCTCACTGCAGTTACAAATTTCTCATGAGGGGAAGAGGAGGGGCAGGCACAGATCTCTTCTCTGTGGTGACAGTGACAGGACCCGAGGGTTGGCCTGAAGTTGTGTCCAGAGAGGTTTAGGCTGGATATCAGGAGAAGGTTCTTTCCCCAGAGGGTGGTTGGGCACTGGAACAGGCTCCCCAGGGAAGTGGTCACAGCACCAAACCTGACAGAGTTTGGAAGCATTTGGACAACTCTCTCGGCCACATGGTGAGATTGTTGAGGTGTCCTGCACAGGACCTGGAGTTGAACTTGAAGATCCTGTGGGTCCCTTTTGACTCAGGATATTCTATGATTCTATGAATCCATCTGAGGCTTCACTCATTACACAGACAACAGAAAGATGCAGTCGTGTTTACCTGCAGTCAAATCCACACTCTCTCACCTGGACTTGAAACACCTGGAGCTTAAACCGTGCACTCAATCCATGCTGTCAGTAAAGGCAAAAGTACAGTCTGGAGGCAAAAGTACCTACATATTCTGCCTTTTTAAACACACTCTTGATATCTCTTTTATTTTTAGTGCAACAAATGCATTTAGATTTACATACTATATGGCATGAGAAAGGGAGGAAGAACTTGCTGGTCAAAATAAATACTCCTATTTTTTTGCTCATTGATGGGCAATTGCAGCTCACTTTTGACTTAAGTAGGATTACATGATTTACCTCTCTCTTAGAACCTTTTCTCCTTATTAGTGAGACAATCACAAGCAGCTGTTTATGTCATAACAGGCTAGAGAAAAACAAACAAAAGATGAAGCTGAATCACAGATGAACACATCCACAACCTGCACATCTTCTATGTAATTTGAAATGTTTCCTATCCTAAAAAATGAAACTAGTGATGCAGATGGAAAACAAATTAATCCACTGAGGTTGACTGCTCACAGGCAACGATGAAGAAGACTAAATTTTTCTTTTATCTCTGAATAAGTCCTGCTGCATAGACCAACCATGCATTGCTAACCATATTTATAGAGCTGATACGCTCAAAGTACATCCTGTTGGGAAGCAGAGCATGTGGAATATGGCCATTTGCTTTATGCAATTCAAGGAAAAGCAGCAACAGGTTGTGCAAAACATAAATCAAATTCGGAGAATTCTATTAGTAGTGCTGGAAAAATGAAGACAGCTTTTAAATGTGTACCAACTAAGGAAAATAATTACTTGGAGTTAATTGACTCTAGTTGAACACCTGGGGCATATGATCAGTTCACAGCATTTATTTAATTTTTTTAAAGTTCCTTCCAATTTCTTCCTTACTTGCAGACAAAAATAAAGCTGAAAACACAGTGATGTCTATTCTCTTTATATAAGACATTCATATAAAAATATTGCATTCTAGCATTCATAAATGGTAACAGAGCTGGGGTGTCAAATTTGACATAATGAAAATTTTCTGCTCTTCTGAAATCTTTGTTTGTTGTGCTTGTTTTGTTGTCTCTTGTTTTGTTTTAGTTACGTCTTCTGAAATATATTTCAAACAAAAATCCATATGTACTTTGCCATTTTTCTAAAATCTTCATCCAAATGTGCTTCCAATCATTCCTATTTGCTGTGATGATGAGAAGGAAGAATCCTTTGTGCCAAACTGAATCTAAGACATAATGCTCTAAGCAGTTGAGGCAGTGATGTAACTATAGGAAGGGATAGAATCTGACAGAAATAGTGGTATAATATGCTCACAGGTAGCCCAGATGTACACAGGCAGTTTGTGCCTACACATCCATTCTGACCATTCTCATGGCAGGTGATTGCAGACAAGTGGCTTTACTCTATGTATAAATCAGAATAACTGATTTGGAGCCATCACATGTAACTGCAGAAACCTTTCAGTCCATTCACCCCAGATTTTGTTGTCAGGCCCATTTCTGTTACCTGGAAGAAAAAGCAGCTGAGAAATTTAGGAAGTATATTTAAATGTGTCCTAATCTAGTTATTCTCATGGTTACACTCCTTTTCCTTTCTCAACAGATCTTCATCCTGACATTAGTTGCACTGTTCCATCATGCTGGATCCAAAATTAACCATAATTATGAAAGAGAGAGATTCCCTATCCACAGTGGGGATCTCTGAGGTAACTTCAAGGGGGCTTAAGGTCAGTGCTGTAGTGCTTAATTTTAGTGCTTTGTCTGAGGACAGCATCTGCAGCCTGGTGTTATCACCTATCTAGATTTTCAGGAGTAAAATCAGTAAATCCATGATGCCGACCCTGGAAATCTTCTAGTTAATTGTTGATACTATCATTTGGATGATGCTTCCCAGGTATTTTGGTGCATCATTCCCATTACAATTTGCCATCCTGTTGAAGTAGGTAGTCCAACCAGACCACTTTTTGACCAAGATAGAGTTGTGAATCCTTCTTATTCACAGGGTAGCCAGTAATTAAAAATACTCATCTACAGTAAATGAAATGCTGAATCAATACTGCCCTCTGATTTAAATCAGGGATATTTCAACCCAACCTCCAGCATCCCAGCTGAACACACAGACAATTTGATCAATGACTATGCTCAGGTATTATTTTCAGAATATCTAGCCATGTTTAAAGTGTGAAGCATAAATTTAACTATGTGCAAAACAAAAGGAGACTGAGTCTCTAATTTAATGGCAGTGAAACCCATAAAGAAAAGACAAATACAACCCTGAGCTTTGCCTGAAAGTATTTGCACTCAAATAGCCTATGAAAAGTCACTTGAGACCAGACATAGTCATTCAGATACTGGACTGTCCAATAATTTTCTGGCTGAAGCTGTTTTTGGTTTTGTAAGTTAATAAATATTCATCAGCTGAGACTGTAGGAAACCATAACAGCAACCATTTAGCACAGAAGACTGGCTCTCTGTTCTTAAACTTGTGAGTCACTGAAGATTATTATTTGTTGATTTATTTATTCACCTATGTATTTTTACAAGGTAGAATGTTTTCAACAGGAGACAAACGGCAACAGTATACCCTGCAATACCTCATACTAAAAATGTTCATTGACTTAATGTGCTGACTCTGGGGACCCTCACAGGGTCACAGCCTCCTTCAGCACACCCCAGATGCAGCGTGGGGTGCTCCCCAGGGTGCAGGTGGATCTCTGTGCCTCCACGGACCTCCCTGGGCTGCAGGGGCACAGCTGCCTCTCCATGGGCTGCACAGGAGCTGCAGGGAAACCTCCTCCTGGAGGAGCTCCTTTCTTTTCTTCACTGACTGTGGTGGCTGCAGGGGGGTTTCCCTCACATATCCTGACTCCTACTTCTCTGCCTGTGGTTGTGCAGCTCTTTTTGCCCTTCTTAAATACTTGTGGCAGAGTCACTATCACTGTCACTGATGGCCCTGGCTGGTGGTGGGTCTGTCTTGGAGCCACCGAGGATTGGCTCTGCTGGACACGGTGGAAGCTTATGGCAGCTCCTCACAGAAGCCACCCCAGCAGCCCCCCACAGTAAACAAACAGAATTTGTTTATCATGCTTTGTTTAAATTTTTAAAACCTTCTGAATAATAATAATAATAATAATAATAGATAAAAATGTGCTTTTTAGCAATCAATAATGGAATGATCAATCATTATCACTTTACCACGAAAGAGATGGATCTTGGCAATGAATCTTGAAATATTTTGCAGAGAAGCCTAAAATTATTCAACCCATGTAAAAAGTTGCAAGATATACCTCAGAGAAAGAAAATACTATAATGACACCTAGAAAAAGATGAAGACATGGATACCAAAACCTTTCCATGCAAATCCAATACGCTATTTGGCTAAAAGGCAAAAAGTTATTTTTTCATCTAGGTATCTTCTCTCAGAAATTCTATCTTTTTTCCTGTCTTTTTAGCTATTCAGTTTCAGGAGAAGGATCAGTTTATGGTTCTTGAAAGGACTAAACTATTTGAAAGTTAAAAGCCTTCTTCCCTTTGAAAGAATTACTGAAATTTCTGTCTGCTGAAAAGCGTGAGTTGTAATCAAACCTTTCCTACCAGTTCATAGAAGAGCTTGGGTGGAGATCACTAATTTTCCTTCCCAAGAAAATGCTTTAATCCTTCCAAGGGAAACATGAAGTTTCTCCATTTCCTTTTCTTTTTCTTTTTCTTTGAATAGTGCAAGGAATTCATATAGCATTCAATAGGAAATATGTACTGTAAAGGAGGAGAGCAATGGATGCTAATATATTTATAGCTTTTATAAAATGTGTACACTTGCTGAAAGTTTTCAACCAGACACCAGAAAGATATCAAAGTTTTTTTATTGACTCAGTTGGGCTTTTAATTTCACCATGGATGTTTCAGAATTGAAAGCTTCTAAGAAGCCTTTTGCAAAGTTGACATGGAACAAAAATCGATGACTTCATAGGTGGTCTCATACAAGAATCACATCAAATCAATTTTTCATCTCACTTCATATTTTCAGGACACTCATTAAGCAATTCCAGTCATATTGAAAACATATTGATCTTTATTAAATGTGTAAATAAATCCTTTGAATGTTGCTGTATTGAGCACGCATGAACTCTAGAGATAGATTCAGGAATATAGAGAATAATACAAAATTTTAGCACACAGGCAGTACCAGAGGATGC
Organism: Brachypodius melanocephalos; assembly: GCA_013398615.1. Taxonomy (NCBI): domain Eukaryota; kingdom Metazoa; phylum Chordata; class Aves; order Passeriformes; family Pycnonotidae; genus Brachypodius; species Brachypodius melanocephalos. Next base: position 4,965,291 of record VZSR01000824.1, read on the forward strand.
CAGGTTTCCCCTTGTAGAATTAATTTCTTTGTCTCAAGAGCACATTGCCAGCTCTTTTTTTATTTGGTGTCTACCAGGAGCCCAAAATCCTTCTCTGAAAAAGGTGGAACACATAGTCAGTCAATCTCAGGAATCAGAAGTGATTCAATATGATATTTGCAGCATTATTTTCTAGTGGATATTCACAACATTGTAAGCTTACACAGTCTTTAAGGTTGACATCTCCAGGCTTTCCAACTACACTACAGGATTTCTGCATCAATTTCATTGATTACTGCTTGCACATTATGTAGAATGGCATTCCCAATGCATCAAGAAGCTTCAAATCATTAAGAATATATACAATCTAAACAAATCTTTGCATTTATTAAAAGCCATCAATATTAACATATTTTCATGCTACAAAACTTACTCTTCGGTTTTATTTTTTATATGAAACATATGAGTGGACTATGAACATGATGCAAAAATATTCCAGTTAAATATGAATTTGTTTATTATGCTTTTTAATTTTTTTTAACCTTCTGAATAATTATTATTAATAATAATAATAATAGATTTTTTAGCAATCAATAATGGAATGATAAATCACCATTTCACTATTAAAAAGATGGATCTTGGCAATGGATCTTGAAATATTTTGCAGTGGAGCCTAAAATTATTTAATCAATGTAAAAGTTGCAAGATATACATCAGAGAAAGTAAATACTATGGTGACACCTAGAAAAAGATAAAGACATACAAACACAAACACTTCTGCTTCCATTTTTCCCCTAACATTAAAAAAAAAAAAAAAAAAAAAAAAAAAAAAAAAAAAAAAAGTATTTTTGATATCTTATAAAGTCATGGAAAAGGTTATTCTGAAAAACACTGAGAAACACATGAAGGACAAAACAATCCTCAGTCACAGCCAGCACGGCTTAATGAGGGGAAAATCCTTCTTCTCAAACCTGATTTCTTTTAACAGAAAGGTGACCCATAAAGTTCATTGAGGAAAGCCAGTAGATTAAATTTTTTCAGAATTTAACAAGTATTCTTATGGACAAAGTGTCCAGCATTCAGCTGGATAACTCTGTTATGGGATGAGTGATCAACTGGCTCACAGGTCAGGCACAAAGAGTCACAACGAGTAGGGTGACATCAGACTGGAGACCTGTCACCAGTGGGGTTCTGCTAGGCTCCATCCTTGTCCTTGTGCTCTTCAGCATCCTTATGAATGACTCCAAGGAATACTCAGTATGCCAATGACACCGAACTGGGAGGAGCTTTCAACTTCCTTTGAGGCAGAGAGGCCCTGCAGAGACCTTGACCACCCACATGAACTCTAACAAGGGCAAGATCCAGACTTTGCACCTGGGATGGCACAACCTGGGTTGTGTGGATAGACTGGGGAACAAGAGGCTGAAGAGCAGCTCTGCAGGAAGAGACCTGGGGATCCTGGCTGATGACAGGTTGAACGTGAATCAGCAGTGCCCTGGCAGCCAGGAGGGCCAACCCTGTCCTGGGGGTGTCAGGGGCAGCATCACCAGCCGGGCAAGGGAGGGGATTGTCCTGCTCTGCTCTGGGATGAGGCAGCCTCACCCTGAATATTGTGTGAGCTTTGGGCACCACAACATAGGAAAGATGTTAAGCCACTAAAGACCATCCAAAGAAGGAAAACAAGGATTGTGCAGGGTCTTGAGTGGAACTCTTAGGAGGAGTAGCTGAGGTTGCTTGGTCTGTTCTGCCTGGAGAAGAGGAGACTGAGGGAAGATCTTGTGATCTTCAACTTCCTTATGAGGAGCAGCAGAGAAGCAGGTATTGATCTTTCACTCTTCTGATCAGTTACAGATCTCAAGGAAATGGCCTGATGCTGGGTCAGGGGAGGTTTAGGTTGGATACCAGGAAAAGGTTTTAAACCCAGATGGTGTTCAGACACTGGAACAGGTGCCCCAGGGAAGTGGTCACCAAGCCTGGCAGAGCTCAGGAAGCATTTCAACAATGCTCTTATGCACATGGTGGGATCCTTGGTGTATCCTGGGCAGGGCAAGGATTTGGACTTGGACATCCTGATGGGTCCCTTTCAACTCAGCATATTGCATGATTCTACAATAGAATAGAAAATTCTAATTACATTTCCCTAAGTCCTCTATTTCTTACTAGCTTTGGATGTCTATAAAAGCTATAATTTTCAACTTTGAAAAAGTTCCTAGAGAGCTAATTGTGCTCAACACCTGCTTCTTCTCCAGTCCTTAATTTTTGATGTTGACAAAGGTTATTTTCTACCATGGAGTACTTTCACCTTCTTCTGTAGCATCAATTTATCTTTCCCCTGATTATAGAGAGACGCTGCAATTGAGTAGATGAGAAAACAAGAAATTTTCCATGATTTTGTTGTTATGGTAGAAATTTTGTACAGACCATACTGATGGGACCTGCTGATTTTTCACTCTGACCACCTTAAAGGTTGCCCAGTGTTTTGCAGACCTCACTTCTGAAAGCTTTGCACTCCTATGGCCTCCAATGCACACACTGTAGCAACTGCCCTAATAAGTTGATGTTTCAAAAAAGACACTTATGCAGAGAAAACGTCTGTAAATTACTCACAAACCTCTTTTCTTCAATCATTCTTACAGCCCCCACCTCAATACGGAAAGGAACAATCATACAAAGTAAAGAGCAAGGGATTTCTGATAAGAATTGCTTTGTGCTGGTGTTGATTGACTCTTTCCGACACCTTAAAGCTCCCCACATCAGGTAATGCCTTTCCTGAAGCCACTGCTGGCTCTGGTTGATAAGGGTACTTGAAACGCTGACAGCTGTGATCTTGTTAAAAAGGGTCAAAAGAAGCAATCTTAGTAACATTTCAATGGTTGGATTATTGCTACTGAAGAGAGCAGTAAATGCCACTTACAACTAAATTTTCCACTTCATCCGAGATGCGGATAACTGTTCTTCTGATACCTTTCCCCCAAGGAAAGCTCTGTAGCAGTAGGCAAAGGAAAGTAATTACATATTTAAAGGTACAGCTGTCTTAGATAAATTTAGTGCTGTGGGAAAAAAATATTAACACAAAACCCAGGGAAAACAAGAAAGGAATTATTTACAGACATTTTGTTCACTTAATATATTTTATTAAATCAAAGAAACCATGTCCAGCAGCTCAAATTATTTGCCTAAAGTCAACTAAAATGCATAACTGTGTATTTTTAGGTTTTGGGTTGTTTCTTTTAACTATCTCCCTTGTTAAGTGCCTCAAACTTTCTTCTACTGTTCAGGTTACATAAACTTTCCTATCCAAGGCACATAACTGCACTATGTTAACATTTTCCTTTTTGTCTTTGTCTTTTCTTGCCTTTTCTAAGCCTAAAAGATGAGCTGAGCTGATCTCTTTGTAGGGAACAGAAGAAGTGAACATCATGTCAGGATAAACAGAAGGCTTGGCTGTACAGACAGACCCAGGAGATACCCTGCTTTTGGAAATTGCACTGTATACACAGGATTTGAATCAACAAGGTTGGTCAACTACACAGTGGAGATCATTTCTGACTCTCAGAAACTGTTAAGCATGATCTCAATTTTTCTGGATGAATTTTAAAATAACACTAGAAATTGTAAGTACTGTGTTTTGTAGTGGGGATGCCAGGTTTTGAGTGGAGTTTCTACAATCAGAAGATTTACAGCAGCACAGAACAAAACAAACTCCAAGCAGTTTGAAGAATTTCCAGAAGGCTTAGGAGAGAGACAAACCCACAAATGCTCTGCTCTGAATTGCTCTGAATTATCACGTGCTTTCCTAGTTATTTTCTGTATGGAAGCAATTTCTATGCAAGAAACTTCAGCTCAATGGATCTTACTCAATGCAGTTCAGGGAAGAGTAACACTGGATGATGTGGGCAGAGAGGCTGCAGAGGCTAAAAGCACTGAATTGATGTGCCCTTCTGTATCACACAACACAGTTATGAACACATAGGTGGGTCTGTCCCTGGCCTGGATCTTTCTCTGAGCTGTGTCATGTGGCCAGGGATGCTGATCCTGTCTGATCAGAGGAGTTTCATGCCCAGATATGGAGCCACAATCTAAATATTTGTCTGTGCTTGCAGAGGGACTTTAACCAGGAGGCTGCTTTAAGCACTTCCCAAGGTTTATAACACTGAGCACTAGAGAGAAGGTTTTCTACAGAAGTTAGACAAAGAATGAAATATCAAGAGAAGGAAGAAGTGCCTCCTATCTCTGTACAGAATAAAGAATTCAGAGAACTTTCTGAAGATGGAAAAACAGACGTCCTTAATTGCATATTCAGATCCAGGACAGGAGTTCCTGTTATGTAAGCTGTTTTACTAAGTAGAAGTATATATTTCTTTTCATTTTCATTTTTATGACCTTAATTTTATTCTATGATTTCTTTAATTTTAATTTACAGGGATTTCTGTATTCTAAAAAAAGCAAAATAATTGTGGATATAAATATCAAGCCCAGTTATTGGGATGGCCCTTAATAGGATTTTATGTAGTAATTTTTCAATGTAAACTAGTCCAATAACTGGAACCCAGGTGAGTTGCATACACAGAAGCTTATGGCCCAATATAATATATTGACATTTTTACTTATGACAAAATGCAACCAAATTTTAGATTAGAAAAAAATGCCTGCAATATATGTATATATATATATATATATATATATTTAAATTACTGTATATTTCTGCAGTGTCTACAGTAAACAAAATGCCACAGACAACAGTTCCCTACATGCTTGAGGGTTCAAAAAGGTTTCTTTTTTATCAATACACATATTTTTTGTGAAGTATTTCTTGTTATTCTGCTCTTTTTCTTTCTTTTTTTTTTTTTTAATTTTTTCCCACCATGCTACTTTTTGCTTCCTCTGTTATTTTACAATAATTTATCTATATTGACCTGCTGATAGTGCAGTTCACACTGTGACAGTCTTGAGTTCACCAGTTTGCTTAAATCCTCTGCAGACTGGTAAACCTCCAACTATAATCACAAGCCTTTTTAGTCCAGGGAGCTAATTTAGTCAAACTAGATGGTCCTGAGCAGGTTGTCAGAGACACTGTATTGCTCTCCACTGACTAGTTATGGGATGAAAATATTTCATCCAGGGGTACTGGTTCATTTCCCACCAATTTCTTCCGTTCTTAACACCACCCACCCTTCTCTTTCCACCACACATATTTAGAACACTATGTCTGAGGCTTACCCATGCATAAGTTAAATGCTAAATTAGTCACACTAGACTTGAGACTTTGTAAACAACAGCATCATTTTCTCTTTCATAGAAGTGAAAGTTATATGCTTTTCTAGACAAACAACTCTCGCTGATGCTTGTAGCTTGCCACAAGCTAAAACTGTCCTTAAACTGACTTATTTAGTCCCTACATAAAATACATCTGTCCAAGCTAAAGCAATTTTCCCCCCATTTTGTAAGATCATGGAGTGCGTCATCTGGTGTTTCAAAATTCTAATTTGATGGCCAACAGGATAACCGGAATGTTTTCACTGCAGCTGTTCCTTACACTGATGTCTCTTTCCATCGTGCAGTGGAGATCTGCTAGGAAACACAGCTGGTAACTAAAATAACACACTCGAGTGTAGACAATATTGCAGAGCCATAGAACTGAAACACAGTGAGCCTGCATCACTTTCTGGTGAATTAAGATGCTGCTATTGGTCAAGATGTCAAACATAGATCCTAATATGGTCCATTTCTACAATATCCTTACACTTTTCTTATAAAATGTAAAGCAGAAGAAATGTGAATTTCAATTTATAGATATTGTGCAAGTGTTACTGGCTCTCCTCAGCCTTGAATTCTGTTCAAGGAATGGTGGAGGGTTCCTGGTCCCAGTGAAAGGACCCAAAGCAGCCAGTATTGCAACAAAACTGCTGTGATAAAAACAGTAATGACAATTTGATAATAATTAGGCAAAGACATATAGATAGTGAATAAGTCTGCTGTTCCTTCAGCTGTTGGGAACTCCACTCTCTTGGAGAACCCAGGTGAAGAGCCCTAGTGAGCTGCAGAGATCCCACCCATGGAGAGGTTCACCACCGCTCCTTAATGTGGCTCAGTAAATTTAATATGAAAACAAAACTACACTTTTGTTTTGACAGGAACTTCTTTATCAAATGTTTTTACCAGAACATACCTGGCTATATGTGTCTAGAGCCTTCCAGTATGTCCCCCTTTTTTTCATGTGAGGATCTCAAGCCTCAGCACAGGGCCCACCATGGCTGCCAGTGTCTGCTCGAGGAAATGGATTCCTTCAATTCCATGTGTTCCACAAGGCTGCCATTAAACACTCATCCTTCTTGCTAACTGACAAAAATACTGAAATATACTGGATATTTTAACCTGCAAAAGGAAGATGTCATATTCTCCCCATGTGACGCTTCAAACATTAATGATGTTTACACAAATATCTGTTTACTAATATATTAGCACCAACTAAATCACTGTGCATATTATCATGTACACCTCATTTAACTGCAGTCAGACCTTTTATGAATTTGTATTAAATAAAATATTAGTGAATAGCTAAATGTTTGCTCTTTCTTTGCAATCAGCAATTAAAATTTCCCATACTGTTTTGGAATAACAGACCAAGTCACTCATTAAAAAAAAAAAAATTGCATCTCATAGTGGGATTTACAATGTGAGAGTTTGTTATACCCTGACATCCTCTTCCAACTGCCATGATTTTTTTTAATATAAATTCTTGAAGCTATAGCACCTGGGGAATAAAGTTTCACACGAAAAAGTTCTATTTACCATCTGTTTATGCATGAAAACAGATGGGGGCCTCAGACAGATGTAGGGTCAGCAGCACGTGTTTGACAGGATGGTCTCGAGTTGAAGGCACTAATTTGGAATTGACAGGGTCTGTGCTATTCTGTCTCTGACAAACAGTTTCTGAATAGTCTTGAGTGAGTCGCTTAATCGCATCCTTCCTCCTCTGTGTCATTAAAATAATCTTAATGATTATTTCACACTTTTTCACCACTATCATTGATGAAGATGAATCCACTAGAATGGAAGCTGATAGCTAACTCGGACTTAGTGATCAAGAGCTCATATTTAAAATGTTTTTAGAACAGAAGGTGGTCCAAAATTATGAAAGGGATAGCTTATGCCAAGAAAGTAATCTTGGGAGTATAACTGAAAGGGAAGACTCATTTATAATGAAGAACTTCAATAATAATTGGGAGTTCTGTAGAAAAATTTATCAAGAGATGCTGATGAAACAAAGTTTGCAATCAAGGAGCAGTATATGCTAGTTTTCCAGATTCTCAGATATTTTATCCTTACCATAAAGCACAAATACAAGTAAACAAATTATTTCTCCTTCCTTGCCCCAAGTCCAGCCCTGGCAGCAAGCCTTACTGGTAAAGGTATGTGCTTCAGTCTAATATGTATAGACATTTCACTTAACCCAACATGGTATTTTAACTGACAATATTATCATACAAATCATGATGTGTCTATTAAAAAGACTAAGAATATCCATCTGACATTTTAGTGAGTCAACACCCAGGTCATGCTGAATTTCATGTTAGCATGACTGTGTAAAGATCAAAACTTGGGTAGTAAGTTATTCAACAGCAAAATTCAAAACCTGAAGTAAATCTAAAATTGCTTCATAACTCAATAAGAGTTGTAATAAAAACAAAGTTGACCAGTCAAACCTAGTTTATAGAGCTTAATGAAAAATTAAATGTCTGAGGAAAACTATGAGGGTCATGCAGCCTTAAAGAGCAAAGAATAAGAGTTTCTGCCCTCGAAATCAGTGGTTCTTAAAATGTTCAACATCAAAAACTCAACATCAGGGATGCCATTTTGAAAAACATGAGTTAGCCAAACATAAAACATTTTCTTAGTATAGTGATAACAGCAACAGCTTGAAATAATATTCCAGATGACCCACTGGAACTTATACCACAGTGTTGTAAGATCTAGAGACTTTGTTTTTAAATTTAGAAGCCAAAAATCTTCAGCCTATCATTTATAAATGACTACTTTATGACAATCACCATGAAAAATTGACCATGGGCTCTACCAGCAATGGGTAGGATCCCAAACTTTGAAGAACACCTGTTAGATACTAATTTGTTGTCAAAAAGGAAAAGGAGTGGTGACAAAAATGTTTTACTAGTGAGGTCAACACTGAATTACAGGAGTTTGTGGCAGGATTAGCAGCAGTAGTAAGAAAATGCACAGTATTATGGCTCTATGGTAATATCAAATGAAATTTAGTTACTACTAAGCAGTGATTAAAAATGGATTCACCCTCATAGGTAGATTTCATTTCATAAGTGTTGCTGGAACACTTTTTTTTTTTTTTTTAATTTCTCTTTTTTGGAACAATCTAAAGTATTATGTGGGAATACAATACTCCCAAAAAGATGTTCTTAAGCTCTTTTGAAAAAGAATAGACAAAAAGAAAGAGATAAAGTAGTCCCAAAGCACTGCATAACCCAGCTTTCAAAATCTTCATTTGAGAAACAGAAGACTGCCAGTACTGAACCTACTTGTCTTGCTTTCTTCCAGCTCTCTTACTGACTATGGGCAATCTCTATATGTCCCTTTATCTTATTACCCTGAAGGAAATGTTATATAGACAAGGGACCCATTTTCATTTTCTCTGCTGCTGGAGTACATCACCAAGCTCACACAAATTGTGCTTTTTTCGCTGCTGGTGAAACAGCAATGTAATTGTCTTAGGTATTTTTACACAGAAGACATTAAGGTTTACTTAGGAAAAAAAAAAAAGTCACGTTCCTCAATTCTTCTTTCTCTGCCTCAAGAAGGTATGGGATATAAAATTAGGGTGTTTGTAAATCAAAGAATTGCTGCTAAAGATATCATCCCAACATCCCAAAGAAATAAAAATCTTTGCTAAGTCTTCTTGAAGAACTTATACAAACACTTCAAGAGAAATGAGGAACCCAACTTTCAACCAAATCCAAAGTGGAAGGATTTGTTATTGAATCATTGAAGAAAAGTCATTTTAAGAGCATGCAAGGCCATAGACTACAAAAAGAAAACAAAAATATCAAGAAGTCAAAACCAATGCATTGAGGAGAAAGACAAATTTCTTTTTAGGCTCAGTATTGCTTTTTTTTAAAAAATGTAAATATTCAGTAATAACAGAAGAAGGTTGTTTCTTTTAAAAAAAACCCTCTGTATTTGCCCTTGGGAATTTGTTTCAGCCACCCTCCTGAAAGGACACAGGAGATAAAGGCTTAATGATTTCTCTTTGTGGTACTGCTAAAAAGTGGAAAATATCCCAAACTTTCCCAAACTGCCCCATCTTTCTGCGTATTTTGTGTTCAGGGTCATGCCCTGAGTGATGAGGATTGACTGCAGCACTGATCCATGAACTAGGCTGAGGTCACTGGCACTGCCTCCTTCCTCAAGCTGCGAAAAAAAGAGAAGAAACTCAACTAAGAAACAGGCAAGGCTTGTTTCCTTCCTTTCTTCCTGCCTTCCTTCGCTCCATCCTTTCTATCTTCCCTTTCCCTTGTAATCCCTTCATACTTCCATTTTCTTTCCTCCACATATTAATCCATGACCTTTTACTCCCCTGGTGTTTCCCAGATGAAAGGAAGCAGCAGAGTAGCACCAGGAAACACTCCAGATGTGAGAAAAGACAGATATATCTCTAACTTAGAATGTGTTGTAAAATTAATTTGTAGGAAGTCCAACCATGTGAAGTCATCAATGATGTTTGACTGGGAAGACCTTCTTCTCTCATAAATATGTCGTTTTCAGAGTTGTGAAATTAAATCCTGCCTTCCAGGAAAGGCATTGATTTTCCATCACCACTAAGAAAGCTTCTTCAACACAGAGGTGAAAAAACTGGAAAAGGTGGAATTTCTATTGACATATCACAATCAAATGAGAGCCTTTGGCTATTTCCTCCAGCTCACTGAAACAACAGGGTGAAATAATACATTTTGCTGTATAAAAAAATGCTCTTAAATATATTGTTACTAATTCACTTTGGGGAGATTGATCTGGAAGGGCCTCAGGTTACTGTATAATCTTAGCAAATTATATTTTCCTAGACTTCTGTTTCAGTAAATTGTGAGGCAAAGCCTCAAATTCCATAAGTGAGTACTATTAAACAATATGCTTTCCATAGCTAATTAGTGTTCTTTCCATAGCTGAACAATTATGCTCTTATCCAGTCTCAAGATTCATCTCTTCTTCTTGACGTAAATATTTTTAAAATTATTCCAAGGTTTCTTTTAGGATTTCTTTGTGCAATCTCACCCAGGAATCTTTCTATCGCTTGAGGTAGAATTATAATGTATATAATTGGGTGCCTACAAGAGAACTGCTTAAGTGAGGAGCTCAGACTTTTCATGGAAAAAAGTAGAATCTCCTGAGAGGTCCCTGGAAACATCTTTTTTGTTGATTTAATTGATATCCAAGTATAATAATGTCATTGATATATAGTATTCCTTTGGTCACAAATTTAAAGTACATGAGTCATGCATGCCTTGTTACATACCTCTAAGTTACTTAAAGGCTTGCTTGAAGTCAAATATAACTGATGACAAGAGCTCAAATAAACTCAAATAGTAGGTGCCAAAGTCACTTGTGGGCCAGCTCAGCTTTCCATGAAGTTCACTGAAACGACAAAGGGAACAGCATTTGTAACTTCTGAAACATCCAGAGTGCAATGAACAAAATAAAAAACTGCATTAAAAAAAACAGAACCGGATTTTCTAAATCCTTAGAGTGCTCCCTGCTACAGCAGCCAGGTAACACTTGCATTTTTTTTTTCTTTGTTTGTATTTAACAAATGAAGTCTGAATGTCCCAATCAATCCAGAAGATAAGGAAGCTGTTTTTTGGGTTTTGGTTTTTGGTGGGGTTTTTTTGGTTTTTTTTGTTTGTTTGTTTGTTTTGTTTTTGTTGTTGTTTTTGTTTGGTTTTGGTTTTTTTTTTTTGGCAAGTGCAAAGAAGCATACACTGTGAATCTAGCAAGTTGATCTTTCACTCTGGGCGGATGCCAGTTGTTATGTGAAAGCCTGAGGTAAAAATGCAGGACAGATTTTTGGAAGCAACCTGGGTTGTGCAGTTATCAGCTGATTCCTGAAGAGCTGCAATAGGTTAACAGCACCACGTGAGTAAATATCTCATTACTGTGCTGAATTTTGCATTTCAGCACCTTGTCCAGAACCCTCAGTGAGTATAAATCAGCACAAACTTGATGTGGATGTGGCACATTAACTTGTCAGATTTCACATTCTGGGGTGAACAATAATCTTTTCTTCCTTCCCATTCTTGAAAATAAGAAGGCATTTTTGTACAAGACTGACGTTTCACTTCCAGTCTGTGCAGAGAAGTGTATCTAGTGCTTGATCTTGTATTCCTGTATCATTTCCCTTTCTACCTCCTGTCCTTGTTGAACAAGAATTTACAGGTTCAAGCCCTTTGGGGCATGAGTGTCATGATTAGCAACATGGACGTTAAAGCTCAGGTACTGTGAGAGTTGTATCATGTCCTAGCATTTACTTCAGCAGTAAATTGAAATACCTTAAGGAATAAATACTAACCTCAGACAACAGACTGTGATCCCAAATCAAATTCCGGAACTGAATTATCCTTGAAAATTGTTTCTAAACTTTCTTCTTCTTCACATATCTGTCAAGACCCAATATAAGCTCTCAGTTTTTATTGCTGCTAAATTTTTTCTTGCTGTTTAAAGCACATGGAATTTTTTTCACACCAAGTTTCTTTTGAGGGAGAAAGGAAAATGGCAAAAGTCTGAGTTTCTAAACTGCTTATTCGGCTTCTGATGCAAAGAGGTTGACAGTCCCTTCTGGCCTACAAGAAAGGTGCCCAAAATATGTAGGAGCATATTGGTATTCATTTATTTAGAATGTTTCTCAATGATTTTGCTGATGTCATATGTAATTTTCAGAACCAGGGTAGGTGGAAAAGTGACCTGAGAGTCATAGGATCTGGATTTAAGGTAGGACTGCATTAGTAAAATAATAGCATTATGATCCACAAAGCTGCTACTAAACTGTTATCTGGATTCCAAGGAAAGTCAGATTTATACACTATTTTTTCTGTATATATACAGAAATAGGAAAAAAAAAAGTCAGGAAAATCCTCTAAGGGTTCCATTTTCTCTGTGCTTGTATATATTTAAAGCTATATCAAGTTGAACAGATCTGTGAAATGCTGAGTTTTGAATGTCTTCAAGGAGAGCCGTCACAACCTCTCTGCAGAGCCTGTTCTATTGATAACTGCTCCCCTTGAAAAGGCTTTTTTACTTGAGTCTCTTGGAAATTTGCTTGTTACATCTTTGACTCTTGTTTTTTGTCCTTTCATTATATAGTTTTGAGCAAAATGTGGCTCAATTAGTGGTTGCAGAGAGCTGTTAAATGCCTTTAGAGGAAGATTTTCCAGCCTAAATCAACTCAACATCTCCTGGTACCAATTTTGCTCCAAATTCTACTCGTATTAAGAAGTTCTTGCTCTAAATATGCATGTCCAATTTGTTATCATGTCTCTTCTACTGGGAACTGTTAAATTCAGGCACTTTCCTTTGTGTCCCAATAGCAAGTTCCTGCATTTGGTGCTGCTGAACTCCATGAGTTTTCTGTCATCTCTCAAGCTTGTTGAGAGCCTCTGAACAGTGGCTCTGCCCCTCAGGACAGTGACACCTTCTCCCATCTTGGCATCAACTCTAGATTTGCTGCAGGTATGTTCCTCCTGTCTGTATAGCTTAGTAATGGACAGGTCAAAATCTCCAGCTCAGTGACATCTGAGATTGTACCAGAATCACAGAATCAATCAATTATATTAGAAAAAAATGCTGATATCCTTGAGTCCGACCTTTGACTGATCACCACTTATCAACAAGAACATGGCACTAAGTGTCACATTCAGTCTTTTCCTGAACACCTCCAGTAGTGGTGACTCCACCACCTTCCTGGGCAGCCCATTCTAATGTTTAAAAACCCAATGTTTACCACCCAAATAAAACAGGATCTGGAATCAGGATACATCACCTCTAAGCAGTTTGTTCAGAAAAGTGTAAAGAAAGGTTTGTTCAGCTGCTGAGAAAATACAGCAGCATTTGCTGTTTATTTTGCAGTGTGAGTAGAACCACTTCTTTTTAGAGGTTACACCTAAAACAAACTCTTGTGCCTGAATAATTTTAAACACACAGTTTTTCCTCATTGAAACATGTTCTCTAATAAGGATCCCATTAAGGTCAAGAAAGAGGTTAAATCCCTGATTAATTTGTCTGGCTTTATGGGAAAGGACTTGGGATTGATCAGGTCAGAAACAGTCTTCTGAGAGAAAAGCAGTGTGTGTTCCTAGGACTGCTCTTATATTTTGCATTAGAAATAAATCTTCATGTCTTGTCCTTGATTCCAGAAAGGACAATTTACGTTCCTTACTCTCTGTTTCCAGTTATTCTTTCATGTCTCAGTATCAGTCATAAGTAAATCACAGATGCCATGTGTCAAGCTTTTTCTTACTATTGGCACTTGATTAACAAGCATCAGTGTCTGACATTGGAAAGCAGGAGCCTAAGAGAATTCTTACATAGGGATGTTGAAAAAACAAACTCTGTGAGATAAACAGTCCAAATAGTCTCCTACTGATATACCTTGAACATCTTTATATATCCTACTGGGGAAACTCCAATAATCTGGAGTGCCTGCAGTGGGTCAGATTTTGCATGCCAAAACCTAGAATCAATCAGTCAACAAAATAATTAGTTACAGATAAATAAAATAATAGGAAACAAAAAAAGAAAGGAATCAAGGAGAATTAAACTTGACACTTGCCACCCATATGAAATTAAAAATATTGGAATAGATGGGAAGGCTGTCTCAGGAGTAAATATTTCATGGGGAATCATCGGGAACAGTCGAAAGTACATGACTGCTCAAATTCAGTTAGACAGACATATTTTATTTTGTTTTATGGAAAGTCCAGCATCTAAATCACATTTAGAAATGTGGCTGTCATCAAATGCCAATACCAAATAGCAGAGGAGTGACATGAGCTTTTACTCACTCCTTAATTATTAATAGCCTTGTTTTGTAGGAATCAGACTTTAGGAAAAGCTGTCAACTAATGCACAGAAGAAATTCAGTGGCAATTTGCCTCCCTATCAGGCAGTGGTTCCTAGATTTACTCCACAGCTTGGGTTAGAGTTTTTCTGGAGCCAGAAAACAGTTGCAGAGCAGAAGAGTTGATCGTGCTTAGGGTGGGATCTTGCTCCTTGATCCTACAGTCCTGAAACTCTGTGAACTATTGTAATAGAAAAAATTGCTCTCTGGCTACTTGTTACAACCAGGTGTGTGTCCCTGCAGTTGTAAAGCAAGAATCAATCTGATCCCTTTATATATTAAAAAAAGAAAAAAAAAGTCAATTATGTATCTATATATATTTATATATATATTCCCTGCAGTAATAGATGTCAGGTGCTCAGTCCTGCCCAGATGCTGGCCCTCAAAGCTGCCCCAATACTTGGACATAAGATCACAGAATTATAGAACTGTTTAGGCTTGAAAAGAGCTCCAAGACTATCAATCCCAACCATTAATCCATTTTAAAAGTAAGATTCTCACTCCAGTAGATGGTTCACAGACCCTCTTGCTCACACCAACACATGCAGAGTGTGGGTTCCTGTAGTCCCCCTTAGACACAGAGTCTACTCAGAGGCTGCCTCTTGGACCCAGAGATCTCTCTCACAGAGACACACACGGCTGAAGGGTCCCTTGGTTGATCTCCAAGCCTTTTAGACACCTCAGCAGCTCACTGGGATGTCCTGGTCCCTTGATTAGCCAGCTCAAAGGCTGAGCCTCTCTTGAACCCAGACCATCTCCGTATCAGTGCCCTTCTCTCACACATCAGGGATCCACTATCCCAGCACTGACTGCTCTTTGTCTGTGAGGTCACATGGAAAACTGCTCCACTGTCTCACTGGGCGAGGCTTGGAGCAGTCCTGGAAGAAACTGGGACTCATGTCTAAGGCTGGGGCTCCCCAGCCTGCCTTTATGTCTCTGGACTCCTCTGTGCCTGTGGAGGTGAGACTTTAACATGTGATTTGTCACTGATCACTGTAAATAGTCTCTCTGTTACTTCTGGGTAAATTCTGAACACTGCCAGCAGTGGCTAAACCCTGAACCTGCCTGATCACCTCCTTTAATAATTTCTTTCTCTGCTTTTTTCTAGCTGCTTCTTAAATTTCTCTTTTAAAAGATGACTGTTTAATTTAGTATTCTGCTGTAAACACCTGATCAGAATAAAATTGAAAGTGATATGTGAAAAAAACCCCAAAACACAAAGCCACCAGTCCAGCTAAAAGCTTTTTAAACATCCTCATACTAGCAAGAGTTTATTATTTCTGTAGGGCATAATAAAACCGTGTGCATGTCTATTTATTCTTATCAATGAGGTTTACAAGCAGGTATCATCAGCAGGAAGAACAATTGCTACTCCTCTGTTCCTCTCGTTCCCCACTTTCATAAGTTATTCCTGTTTTGTCTTTAGCAAAATAGCATTAGACTTTAATAACAATGGTATCAAAACCTTCAGACATTCTCAGCTAATTCATAACTAATAACCAAGGTACTTTATGTGCTCTGTACTATCATCAAATACACTGGGGTAGAGGGAAAACAGGGAAATTAGTTCCAATAAGTAAAAGGAATGGGTTATTGAGAAGGCGGCTTCTTCCTACAAGGAGTAAACACTATTATGTGGAATAACTTTTAAAAACTATTTAGTTGTTTCTCTCTCTTTATTATTTTTTCCTTACAAAATCACTCACCAGCTAAACAAATGAAGGGTGTTGCTAAATTGAAATCCTTACTCAATTCTTGACACATTTCAAACCTTTAATGTGTGAGGAGTTTTTTCTCATTTCTCCCTTCTGAAACAAACATTCTTCTGTCTGTTTTCTGCTGGAAGTAGTAACAAATATTTAAGTTAGCCACAGAGTTCATCAAGATTAATTTGAATTTCTCATATCTTTTGTAACTGGTACCTTCTCAACAGTGTCATGGTCAAAGTGCTCACTTTGCTTGACCAGTCTCTATATCCCAGAAAGACTAAATTACCAGTTACACTTTTAGGGGGACGAAATAGGAACCAATATGATAGCTTCAATAAATCAAAACATACCAAGGAAGCCCTAATGATTTCATGTTTGGAATACACAGATATCACAAAGGCAGAAACATGAGCAGCGTACATTTCCAAAAGTAAAAATGTGACAAACTTTTAAAAACAGTCAAAACCAATTAAAAACAGTGTGTCCCAGACTGGCACCAAAGTAGGAGATTTATCTGACACTGAGACCCAGCAGAAGGTTGATGTCTTTGAAATAAGACCAGAGATCTGAATTTTTCTTGCCTTGTACCAACCCTGTCACAGCAGAGATATTCCCAGGAACATTATTAAATTGTGAACAACAGCTTGTATAGGGTCTTCATTAACTAATGACTCCAACTACTGTCTAAGCTGTACCTGTGTAAGCACCCAGTGTGACACTCTTCCCTTTGCACTGACCTGTCCACTGGGATATAACTTAGGATGCAGACTGTCCCTTTCATATATCCACTTCCTTTTCCTGTTCTTTCTCAGGTTGACTTCATAATTCTCATTTCCAGAGCTCTCTATATGGAATTCTTCTGCCTGGTTTTGGGGTGTGTTTGTGGCCGGATATTAACATCCTATTATTGGCTGTTACTGCAGAAAAATGAGTTGAGGACTTAGGGTTTGGTTAATCTTGCACAATGTGCACAGCCAGACTAAATATCTCAGCTGCTTTCACAGTCAGTGGAGAGAAGCATTTCCTCCTTGGTGCAATACAGCCTCAGCTAAAGCAGTTGGTTAAAAATAGAGCAGAGAAATCACTCACTGAAAAACTTAATATCCCTGCTGAAGAGAATAAGGAAAAAGGAGGATAAGCTTAGCTGTAAATGCCTTATTTAAAATTTAAAATGAAGTTAGTTGAAGCCCACCTCCATCTTCTGGTGAAAAAAAGCCTTGTTCCACCTGTAGTTCCTTTCTTCTAGGTAGCCTCTGGCTCAAAGCACAGGCCTGCAGACAGGCATAGCTGAGCTGGCTCAAACTCTGGCACCACTAAAACCACAGTTACTGATTTGTCTCCCCTGATATTTGGAATGGGTTAGTCCAGGTGGGGGCTCGTTTCTCTTTCTGTGTCTCACTGGTAAGCATGGAAGCTTTGGAATGATGTGAATCCCTGCTGGAATACAGCATAAATATCAGAAAGTGGCAGAAAATTGACCTAACTTCTTATCCTTATGTGAAGAGACAAGTACACAAAATCTGCCACAATTAATCATCTACTTCCTAACCAGCTTTGGTCAACCTGAGAAGCCTAGGGCTGTTGTTGCCCTAATTCTGTACAAGAAGCAGATCTATACTCTTATTTACATGCAAACTGGTCCTTCAAATCACTGTACTTTTTGTGTAGATGAGAAAAGGGAGCCAATCTGATGACTCAGTGACCCAGTCCCAAAGGGCAGGGCAAATCATCTTTCATGGCAAATCCTGTGAGCTCTCTTTCATTTCTCCCCAGAAATTTTAAATTATTTTCTCTTGAATTTAAAAAGAAAATTTTCCTATAAGGTCTTTACTAACTTTAATGTAAAAAAATAAAAGAAGTCACCGTTTTTTTGTTGTGTTTTTTTTTCCTCAGCATTCTCACAGACTGCTCTTGTCAAAATGCTTGTATAGGTGTCATAGTTTTCAATCCTTGTGAATATATGCTAGTGTGATAAAAAACTGAATTGAGTTGTCCACAGTCTACAGCTGGATGACTGTGCAGGCCCTTATTCTTGTCGACCATAATTTAGTTCACAGACTGTGCCACTCAGTCCTTGAGCCTGTCTGCAGCTGCTGCTTCATCTCAAGTGCCCCTCCTGTCCAAGAGAATTCTGCAGCTGCTGAAGAAAAGTCTTCTCTTACCTTGACACATCACTGCTGCCCCTTTCTGGATCAGTTCTAAAGCACGGTTGCATCCAATCAGGGATAAAATTGTTATTTCCTAGGCTCATTCTGTTAGGTGTGCTGGTTTCTTGTATCACGTTCTGACACCCTGTGTGACTCTTGGGGTGTCCTGTGCAGAGCCAGGAGCTCTATGACCCTTGTGGGTCCCTTGCAACTCAGGTTATTCTATGACTCCATTCCACTCTTCTGCCTCCTCCACGTTGTTCTGTTGGCAAAAAATTAGCATTTGTCCTTAAAATAAGCACAGAACCTTACAGCACCTCATCATTGATCACTTGCACCAGGGACTGAGGCAGCTCCTGGTGGAATATTTTCCTGCAAGTCCGAAGAGTGTGCTGATCCCACGTGGTATTATTCAACGGCTCTGCACTTCAGCTTGGTTTTGCCTTGATTCCCTGATCATTTCATAAACATTACCAAATTTCAAATGAGGCATCAACTTGCTCTGTATTTCACTGTGGGCTCAAATTTTCCTTATTTTTCACACTTCATGCACATGGGTTCTGTCCCTGGCTGGATCCTGAAGCTGTCTCAAAGAAGCTGCATCCCTGATGTGAGGATGCTTCAGTACAGCCTGTGTTTATTCCAAATGGATCCTTGTGCATTATGTATCCTAAAACATCAAGATAAGAGGCTTAGTGAACTTTTAAAAGGGAAATGCCACCACTGAATTACCAGTGCTTCCAAGGGTAGGCAATATGCAACATTAACTTCATGCTTTTCAAGGAACATTATTAAACTGCAGCACAGTCATCTGCTTGTGTGGAAGAATAAGTGCAGGCAAGCACACACACAGACACAGATTGTGTCCCAGGAATGCTCCAGGGCTCCCTAAGACTAAATGTTGAATGGTGTAGAATCAGAAGTCAGCCCCAGAGAGGAGTAATTCTAAAATCATAGAAGTAAGTGAGCTAGTTTTTGCTGTTTAGCCTGGGGTAGAGAGGTCTCTTCCTACTGTGGTCCCTAAAGATATTACTGCTCTATAAAAATCACCATGAGTTTTCACTTCACTTTTAGTGACAAGATCATTGTTTTATCTGAGGATGGCTGTATTTAAAATGTCTTGATTTGTGCTTAATGTGGAAAATTCAGAGAAACTGATACAAAATTTTCAAAGTTTACATGCATAGCAATTAACATCTGCCTTATTAGATAAGTCAAAACAAACTCAAACAGGTGTAACAATATTACTCGCTTGTAATAATATGACAATTGAATGACTGCTATGACATATTTTATCATCCAACTGCTAGAATGGGAAACATATAATCATTATTCTCTCTATTCATAAGAATTTCATCAGTAATTCTCTAAAGAGAGTGGAAAAAATTCACCAATCTTGATTGTACTTCTGGTAAATTTACACTGATTTTAAAATATCTTTTTCTCAGGTTCCAATGTGTGCTTCATTCAGAGTATGAGAACTTTTCTTGCTAGTTTCATTTCTGAAAACAAATGAACCATTTTTTTTTTCTTAACAAACTAATTGATTTTAGGCACTTAGATGGAGATACTAACAGAAATAACTAATCAGGTAACTGTCCAGTATTTCCTACAAACTTTCCCTTAGAATTCTAGAAAAGCTTTGAATTATATTTCTTAATGGGTTTATCTTGCTTTTTAAAAAAATGCAGTTTTCCATACAAAAAAAAAAAAAAAAAAAAGAAAGACATGACAAGGCAGGTTCCTTAGAATAAAATATCTTTATTTTTTATTTATTTTTATTTTTTTTATTTTTTTATTTATCTTTATATTTTATCCCTAATTAAACTTGGTATTTCTAGATCTACTGAAGCAGATCCCCTTGTCCTCTGCTTCTCTCTTTCCAGCTTAGTCTTTGTACTACTACCACGAAACACACCAATAATCCATATAAGTATCACTTTTAAAGAACTGCTTAAATCCACTGAACAATTTGCCTGCTTAAAATTAATCAAATGCTTATGCATTCTTCTGGCCTGAGAATATGCTGCTTAATACAAGTAAGATCAAACCATCTGTGGAGCCACAACCAGGCTTTTGTTGTGTGGTGCTATCCAAATTTAATGATTCTCTGGTTCCTTGTACTTCAAACAAAAGCAGGTAATGATAAAACTCTTTCCACTGCTACAAAAGCAGCACAACTCTTTTCCCTGACCTTATTCAGGATTGAATTATCTCTTCAAATACCTTAGTCCAAGGAACATGTAACTGATGTACTGAGTTTAAAACTTCCTGGATTATAGACTGAACATCACAAACCTAATTAAAGTAAGAAGGATCTGAAGGATCTCATTCATTTTTAGAAACAGCTTCAGTCTAAAATTCTGGAACTATGAGATACGGCACCCTTGGGATACAACTAAACACTCACCTCAATATGTCACTCATACGACAATATATTTATAATTTCTAATATTAACATGTATATAATTTCTTCTAATAATATAGAATTACAATTTTCCTAACACAGTGGTGTTAATTTCAATTCCTTAATCAAAGAGACTGATATACCAATATCTATGTATTATTTTTATATATATATATAATATATATTATATATATATTATATATATATATATAATATATATGTTTATAATATGTATACATATATATGGAAAGAACATCTTATCAGGTCAGCTTTAAGGCAATTGATGCGACCACACCAGAGAGAAAAATGTAAGATTCTTTTAATAATGGCGTATAGTATCAGATGAACACTTCTTGTACCTAAAAAGGATTAAAAAATTTTAAAAAAATATTTTCCAAACAAAAAATGAAAAGCATTTGTTATAATGCCATAGAGGCAAATATTAATCAAGGTAGGAAAGGTGGAGTGCAGACAATAACTGATACACAGAGAAGTAGTGGAGCTCAGTGAGTTGTGCTGAAACATTACCGAATATAAAGTCCCTTAATATCACTGTTCAAAGCCAAACATTATGTTCTCTGAAAACATATAAAGAAAGGCAAACAGGATGGAGAAAAAATACAAAAAAATAACATTTCTTATATCAGAATAAAACTTTTAAATATGGTTAAATAAAAGAACAATGATTTCTAATTTCCAGAAAATCTTGACTCTGAAGCTTTTTAGAAGTTATAGCATAAAGAATGACAATATTTCTATTTACTGTATCATTTGATAAGATTTAGAAAGGAATTTTTATGAAAAAGATTTTTATGATGGGTGAACACTTTTGGCCATGAAAATATTTATAAATACAATTATGTGGATGAACTCATCTTGAAACGGCAGAATGCTAATTAGAAATGTTAATGTTCTGCAATTTACTTCCTAGTGGAAAGAAATGGTTAAAACTTGCTGTGACACTTCTTATGTACAACAATGCTTTGCTTTTTTTTTTCTCTTTTTTTTTCACTTTTCTTTTTTTTTTTTTTAATACAGCAGTATTTTTTTTGTATTCTCTCTGGGCAGAAATTATAATTTTAGCACAGAAAATAATTGGTACATTACTCACGTTAGCCCTTTGGAACTGCTTTTCCTTCTCTTTTAAACACTAGTGTTTATCTAGGTTGCTCTTGAAACCAAAACAAAATAGAAGAAAAGGAACCATCTGCATTTTAAAAGTAGACTGCTGAGATGGAAAGTCATGTATCCCCCTGACAGAGAGGGGACTTGCTAGGTGTATAACCAAAATATTATTGAAAATATTTTCTTTAAATAACTGTAGACTGCAAAGAGAGCCATTATGCTTATTCTGTTTAAGTACAATTTCTTACGTACTATGAGTACATTTAAAACACCATTTCTCCTTGACTTTCAAAAATGTCACTAATTCATAAGGAGTGTTAGATGATTAAATTAAGATCTTCTAGAGAAACATCATATCAGGACCACAATAATCCACAGAGAATTTATATCTGCATATGTTGGAGACACAACCCAAATGTGTCATCCTGGATCTGCCACTCATGAATAAGAAGGAAGTGGTAAATGATCAATAGCAGACTTGTTTACAATGACTTGTGAGAAGATGTGAAACCCAGTGCAAAAGAGTTTAGGAAAAGGACCAAAGATGCCTAAAAGGAGGGTTTGAGGTGGATAATGGGAGCAAGCTTGTAAAAAAATAGAAGGCAAAAAGAAAAAGGTTCTTATATGAGCAGGTTGATGGTCAGATGTCTTTTCTGGCTGAGCATTGTACCTCATCAAGTCAGTCTAGCCTGTATTGTCATTAAATTTTAAATGCAATTGTCTTCCATGGGCATGAATTTTCTGTTTTGAGTGTGTTTGTAAGAAATCCATGCACAATTCAAATAGGACCAGCCAACAAGAAGCCAAGAGATCTGGAGGACAGCAGCTGGAGGAGACCAGCTTCTGAGCTGAGGACTGGGCAGAGTGCTGGAGACTCCCTGACCGATGCACATTCCAACCCACAGTTTTCAGACCTGACTGACAAAGGGTTTGAGATCAGAATTTAGCTGTCCTTGCTGATGTTCCTGCAAGTGACCGGTGTGATTAGATAGGTGTAAATAAGGCACTATTCCCTGTCTCTGTGTGGGTGTAAATATGCTCAGCCTCCACCCTGTCTGCATCTGGAACCACCTGGAAAGGCTTTGAAGGGGGATGTGGTGAAGCAAATGTTTCTCAGTTCAGTCTCAGTCCCTGGAAAGAATATGGAGCAAATCCCCACCCCTCCAGGATCATGTCCAGAGACACAAAAAACAAGGTTCCTGGAAATTATGAGTGGATTTGACAAGAATTACATGTTTAGGCTGGAGAAGTGAAGGCTTAAGTGGCATATAATAGCTGACTATTAGAGTTCCTCCTCTGAGTTATGAGGATTTACAGGAGAGATGAAGCCAGACTGTGATCAGAGCAGGATGTCAAAACATGGACAAAGGTTGCCCAGAGAGGCTTTTGAGAATATTTGGAATATTCTTTGTCATCTTCAACACTCAATTTTTTAAGGCTCTGTAACATCTTGAGATTACCTTGGAACTGATCTTAGAGCAAGGATTGAAATAGAATTTCCAGAGGCGTCCTCAAATCTGCATTTTTGATGGTTATATGTTCATACTTGATAGGACAGGAAGTGCACATTTTCGGTGTCCCTGGCTGTGGCAGGGGTGTTGGAAGGAGATGATCTTCAATGTCCCTGCCAACCAGCCAGAACCATAACTCTGTACAGCACCAAGCACTAAAGAAAAAGGCAGGAAGCCTGTTGTGGCCCTCATGATTCACCTACCTTTTATATGAAGTCTCACCCAAGTTTCTGGAATTTCAAATTGTTTAACAAATAAATAGGCAATACAAAATCTCTTCCTTAATTTCTACTATAATTCCATTAACGAACCTCACCTTGGATGATCTTTGGGTCCAAGCATACTGAATCATACAGCTTAATATAATTTTTATGTTTTTTCATAGGCCAAATCTAAACTGTAACTGTGGCAGAAAACAAATATTATCTTCCCACTATTTACCTCTTGCTTTGAGAGATAATAAACATTTACTAATTGTTTGGCACATCCTGAAATTACTAATGTTTTCATTTTATTGTGGACATCACTGAGCCAAAATTAGTCTCACCCAGAAGTGGTGTGAGAGCAGCTGTGCAAAGCCTGCTACTCCTAATCCACTGCATAATCCAGTATATCTCATTTGCAAAGGAAACACTCTCCTGATTGCAGAGGGTAGTGCCAAAGTCCATGACAAGCATCATCTTTCTAAAAAGATTTTAATCTTAAAGAAATCTTATGAGGAAAAATTGTTTATTAGAATAAGCAGAAAATTTTTACAATTCTACACAGTGGTTCTGTAATTTTTATGTCCAAAGGCTCCCACCACATACCAATCAAACCAAATAATTGGAAGAAAAGCATCAGTTTTAGCAGCAACTGTGTCTTAATGAGATTGGACAGGAGAATATACATAGGGAAGGCACCTGTGTATTTATTCTTACCATGAGACTTCCAAGGACAAGGGCATTTAGATCCAGGATATGACACCATTATTGCAAAAAACAGATAATATATTGAACCTCTATAACTTAAAAGAGGAAAACCCAACAAGTTTCATTTAAGCAAGGTTAATGAGATCTTAATTGTAACTTTGTGGGAGTTTGGATCCTTGGGGGATTTCTCACATCCCTCTGTTGCTCAGGTCCTTTGTTTATTACTGATGCTTTTGGTTCAGCTTTTTTCTTATGTTTTTTCTTTGCCTTCTATACTCATAAGACTTTTTTACAGTCCTACAGGTGCTATGCAAAGGAACTTTCTTCTATCAAGATGCTTTATCACATGTGTCACGGGTGCTTGACTCTCACACCACACATCTTTTCACTTCTGACTTCCAAACTGTTCCAATCCGTGCTGTCACTGAGTTAAGTTAAATACAGGTAACACGTTCTGTGTTACAAGGTCAGTGTTTCCTCAGTTCCTTTCCTGGCAACACTCTGCTCAGTTTGTTTGGGGGCTGACAGCACTATTTGTGTATTCATTACAATTTCTGTTGGGGAATATTACAGGAATTTCTGTCTTCAGGCTAGACTATAGATTTGAATGAAGAACAATTCACACAAATGAGTTATCCAGAGATGTTAAATCTGTAAATTTCTGATTCTAGCATGTTGTGAACTCAAGTAGAGGATCTGCTCCTGATCATATCTAAGATGCCCCTTGAAAGTCTGGGCTTTCAGGAGAACAGAATAGGAGAATACAGTGCTGCTAGAACCCAGTCAGGACTTATGTGCACTTAGAAAAGAGCTTCTATGTGACACTTACTCCTTGAAACCCTTAAGATCCAAATAAACCAAAAAAAGTCAGCTTGAGTAGACACGTACATTATTCTGCATGGCACAGAGCTGAAACATGCATATTTTCTTTCAAAGAGATGCCTCATACCCACAGAATCTTCACAGACTTCCCAAAGAGATATACATAAAAAGGTTGCCAAGATTAGGCCATGAAGGCACAGCTTTTCAGAGGTATTGTTTCTGCCAAAGAAACAAACAGAGAGGCTTAGAAGGGCAATGAACAGGGGAAAAAGCAAAAAATTATTTTCATCCACACCAACCTGCTATCTTTCTAAAAGAAATTGAGATATGCCTTGAAATCTTGCAAGGACTTTACCCATTTTTTGATATGAAAAAAATTGAAGCTTCATGCAATACAAGACAAAGGGAGATGGGGGTGAAAAAATATAAAGGATATTAAAAGGAAAATCATCTGTTGTTATGTTAAACTTAGGAGTAAAGTATTTTCATACTGTGCTACAGCCAGTACAGGAATTCACCAAATGTGAACATGTTCCCAAAAAGTTTCCAGAGAGATAATAAATGCCACACATTACATGCATCAAGGAAACTGAGGAGAAAAGAGATTTGGGACCCAGTGAAGGGAATCATGAAATGACAGCTATTAAAAATTTATGGGAAAATCTTTGTCACACAATTGATGACAGCAGTATAAATTTGAAATTTGTGTGAGAAAATAAACTATTTAATGACAAAAGACCTAATCAGAGCAACTGTAGTTTTGGGATACTAAATGTTCATCTTGATCCAGTCAGTTATTCCTATTTGTCTGGAGACTTTGACTCAGGTTTTCTGTGTGTCCAATCATATGAAAAACTGCTTTTTCCACCGCTTCTTGTTTTCTTCTTCCTAAGGGTGATGACATCAATAATAACTATAAATTTGATTCAGCAATATTAGAGTATCCTTTTTTTCACTGAGCATAACCAATGGATGTGTTGCTATTTTTAAGTTATCACTTTTCTTTGAATCATCAGATTTTGTAAAATAAAGTAACATCTATTATATTTGCAGAATGCCCTGAAAGAAAATGATATAGCAGAATCCAAGTAGTGGAAATGGAAAGGCTATTTATGCACTAGAAGAATTTTGAAACATAAAAGTAAATATCAATAAATAATGGAAACTGTTTTAATTATTTTTCAGAGTTTCCAATGCAATTCAAGACATCTCCAGTGTTACAAATTTGGGATTTGAACCTGCAGGTCTTAAACAAGAAGTTACACTTCCTCTCATTTTTAATAATGTAAAAAGATGTGTTAATATCCTCTCTTAAAAGAATTACCATTTTTTCCTAACACATAGATATTGCCTTCAGGATATGATGATCCAAGCATCCATTTTAAAATTTCATTATTAGCTGAAAGTACAGACTAAGTTTCTCTGGGTTTGGGATTTTTTTTTATTAGCAGCAGAAATGTCAATGAATTATGGTTTCTCATGCCAGTTGTAGTAATATGATGTAATTTTATGGTCAAGGGCTTGCAAAAATAGATATAACTGTCTCTGTTACAATGTAGGTGGGTGAACCAGCAACCAGAGCTGAGCTGTACATCCTGGTAGGTTCATCAGAACACCTCTGGACATTGCTGGAGCCAGGATTTCCCCTAATGTCCTTCAAATGTGAACAAAAACACCACGTAGATAAAAGGAGACCCCTGTGTTTCTGCTATGGTGATTTGAAAGGTCTTTATAGGAAGTATCTGATAAGCATTCATTAATGTAACTCTAAGCACTTGAAATAAAAGCCCAGTATTTAATTTTAGAAAAAAAGTACAAGTGTGAAGGAATCAGTGTTGTTATTGCGGATCTGCTTTGTTAAAAATCACTGAAGGAGTAACCTTTTTGTTCCTTATTTTAAATAAACATCATGTCCCATAAGCATAGATAATTATTAAGCAGTCACACTTCCATAAGGCCTTATTATCTTATTCATATACATGAAAGATTATAGTCTGAAAGCCAGCTAATTATCTAGCTAAAAATTAAACAAGTATATTCTAAAATAAAAGTATATTACTCCTATTTAATGGAAGGGTTTTTATATAAACTAGCTGTTTTAAATAACAAATGATGTAAAAAGCAAACATTCACTCACAAGAAAAAAATTGGCTGATTAGTGAAGAGCAAGAAATTATAGGGTCTGAAACTTAAATGGTGTGGTTGGTTCCAGCAAAAAAAAAATTCAGTCTGGCTGAAATGAAAAGAAGCAGAATCTGTCTCTATTTCTGACAACACTCTGTCATGAAAATGAAGAAAAAAGTTTTCAATTACATTTTTTCTTTCTTTTTTCTTTTTCTATTTTTTTTTCTCTCTGCCCATGTAGATTACAACATCTTCTTACAATATCTAGAGAATTAATCTGAACTGGCACCTCTAGATTATATTGTAATAATAAAAGATATTAATGACTTCATTTATCAAGAATTTAGAAATTCAGACAAAAAGTTGATTTTCTTTAAAGTACTGACATAACTGAAAGGAAGATACTTCTCAGTGACATTGCATGAAAGGACAAGAGGCAATGGGCATAAACTGAAATACATAAAATTCCATTTAAGCAGAAGAAAAAAATAGTTCATAACTGTTAGTTGAGTAAAACACATGCACAGCCAGCAGAAGGAGGCTGTGAAGTCTCCATCCCTACGGACATTCAATCTCCAGCTAGATACAAACCTGGCCTACCTGCTTTAATCATCCTCCAGAGATGCCTTCACACTGGTTCTGTATTTGTGTTTATCTTAAAATTTCATCTCTTTCATCGCTCATTCATCTGATATAACTGAGGTGTCCACTCTGGCTTGAACTGAACAGCTTCCAAGGGATGAAGTTGAAATTCAGGCTTGAAGTTCATCTGAGACTTGAGGCTTAACTTTCCAGCTCGCTGATGGTCAAAGCATGGTGTTAATAATGCCAGAGTTGTGGGTTTGAGCCCCCTATGAACCATTCACTGAAGAGTTGAACTTCATGATCCTTGTGGGTTCCTTCCAGCTCAGCATATTCTGTGCTTCTGCAGTTCTGTAAATTGAATGATCCTTGATCTCAAAGTTATATGACATCAGTGGTCATTTTTTTGTGTTATTTTGTAGGTTATCTAAAGAAGTAGCTTGATACAATAACATGAATTTGGACACAGAAAAATATGTATACACACCACAGCTACCAATTTTTGTAAGGGTGATAAAAGCCTACCAACCACAAAAAAGGTATTTTTCATTTTTAATCTCCATAGTAAAAGGATATTTTTGAACTAAACTAGCAAAATTTGATAGTGATGTCAACTTCCTTTTAAAATTTCCTCTAAGCCTGCCCTAATTAAGAGTGGGAGAGCAAACACAACCACACATCACACTGTTTCTGCTTTTGAGACCCCTTTGTCAAAAAGATGCCCCTCCCTAAGGTTTGATGAGAAAAGTGAAGGCTGCAGGCTGTCATGGATTGTTTGGTTGGTTTTTTCGTGCAGCTTGCTCTTTTCTTTCTCATTGTGAAATATGTTGGGTGGATGGGTTGTTGCTGTGCTAATCACCACCAGCTGTTCGTCACTGTCGCACAGCTACAGGTGCAGCAGTTCTGCTGCTGAGCTCTAGGCCTTCAATCTGCTCTTCCAAAACAGCTCAGCAACAAAAACTCTTTTTTCTCTCCTTTGTAAATATTCAAGGGACTTATCTGAAAGGCTTTTTTTAGGCAAAATATATAATCCTCTTCAATCTCTCAGGACTTTTTTACTCAGGAAAAAAGTTAAACAATAGCGGTGACTGGATAGGAAATGACAATCTGTGTCCTGTTGGATAAATATGTTCCTTTGCGTGTTATTTCTTGTCTCCTAGTAGGGGTTCTGACAAAAGAAATTGAAGCAATATTGAAAGGACACATTCAATCTCTTTCTTCATCCTAAAGGACAATATCAAGGCAGCAAAATGGTAAATAGAAATAAGGAAAGTAACTGTGTAAATCAGCAGGTGGATTAATAGAAGATAAAAACAGATTCATATAATACTAGATTAATCCTCCAAGGAATATGATGGTAAAATATTCTGTTACTGTTTCTTCTGGCCAACCAATGAAAATAAATATTATTTGTTCTCTGCAGGGAAAAGAGATGCTGTCTAGTTTCATCCAAATAATATACAATACAATGTACATATACAATCCACTTTGTCATATCTAGTAATTTTGGGCGTGTTGCTGGCAAGTAGCATCCCATTCCAGCTGAGAAAAAGATGTTTATTAACATCTACACTAGCCACCATCTTGTCATTCCAAACTGTCTGCTTCTAAACAGCTTTATTTAGGAGGCCTGTATGGGTTTGGGTAGTTGTGGTAGTTGTTATTGGATAAATATTTCTCAAAATTATAACTTAATGATGTGTCTACTGTCTTGGTTTTTGTTGAGATAATTTTCTTCTTGGTAGCTGGTACAGTGTTGTGTTTTGAATTCGGTGAGAATGTTGGTAGCACACTGATGTTTTGCATGTTGCTCAGTAATATTTACTCTAAATCAAGGACTTTCAGTGCCTCATACCCTGTCAGAGGAAGTGTTCAGGAAGCCACGAGGGAGCACCATAACAGAGCATGGCCAGGAAAGGTGACTCAAACTGGCCAAAGGGATATTCCACACAGGAGAGTGTCATGCCAGTAAATAAATTCAGGGGTAGTTGTCTGAGATGAGTAACTTGTCTGGGAGCCATCAATTAGTGATCAGGCATCAACTGGGTCACTGGCCAGTAGCAACAGTATTTTGCATGACTTGTCTTGAGTTTTACACCTCCTCTCTCCCTTATTAATTTCTAGCATTAGTATTACATTTTTGCTATTATATTTTTATTTATGCATTTAATTGTTTCACTATTTTTTTTTATTTTGCTTCAATTATTAAACAGTTTTGAATTCTTGAAGTCTACATCATATTTTGGATTCTCCTCCCCACTGAGGGGTGCAGAAGAGGTTGTGTGGTACTTAGTTGCCAGCTGGGGCTTATCTATGACATTTACGAAATAAAATCTTTCACAATTAGAATCATGGGATTTAAAGGTTTGGAAGGGGCCTTCAAGATCATCCAGTTCCAAACCTCCCTACTATGGGCAGGGACACCTCCCACTAGGTTTCTCAAGTCCTTATCCCACCTGGTTTGAACACTGCCAGGACAGGGACATCCACAACCTTCCTCAGCAACATCACCCTCACAGTGAAGAATTTCTTCCCAATATCTAACCTAATTTTCCCCTCTTTCAGTTTGTACTCATTACTCTGTGCTATCACTATACTTTCTGATGAAGAGTGCCCCTCTGGCTTCTCTGTAGGCCCCCTTCAAAAACTGGAAGGTTCTTATGAGTTCTCCTGGAAATCTTCTCTATTCAACATTTATGTTGCCAATGATTACATTTCCATCCTGTTTACTTGTCATTACTGGCTATATTCTTAAGCGTAAAACTAGGTCTTTGTTGTTCATTTTTCTCATAAGAAATAAATTTTAGGGGATTAGATTAAACAAGGGGCTAAGTGCTAATTTTGGGGGTTTTTTGTTCTTTATCTGGCAGGAGATAAAATCAATGTCTTAAAAATGCCTGCAAAATCACAGCAGTACCAGATTCCCTGGAAGCAAGGCACTATTTATTGAGAAAAATGAAGAGCAACTATTTTTCAAGTAATTTATAAAGACCTTAAATGCCCAATGAGCTCTGTTACCCATAGCAGTGGAGAAAGGATGAGCAGGAGATGAAGACACACACCAGAAGAAGAAACAAACAAACAAACAAACAACAAAACAAGAAAACACAAGATTATGAATGACAATCATAAAAGGAGCACTTGTGTAGTCCTAAAGTAAAAGACAATATGAAATTACGATTGTCATATTATACCAGAGAGACTGCCTTACTCTTTTTTTGCATTCTTGGTGGTGGTGTTTTACTGTGTTTTGTCTCTTGGACACACTTTTAAAATAAAGTATCAAACTCTTTATAACTGTTGTGTAATTCACTTAGTTGAATGCCAAACTTTTCATGCAGAAATCCTGACAACACTAATCCGAATGAGAAGCAGACTAGACCTACAGGATCATCAACTCCCACTGAAGGTAGGATAAAAAAATCCCACAGTTCAAATGAATAGTTTTTTTTTTTGTTTTTTTTTCCTTTCTTACTTGCTGAAAACAAAACAAAGGCATTGATAGAACAGAGAGGGGAGCCAACGTCAACAAGAAACCAAAGTATTTTGAGAAATTAATAGTGTGTGGAAAGTCTCATTTTAAGGAAAAAATCACAACAGCAAGAAATTCACTCTAGGATCTAAAATTCTTTCATCCATCTGTCACTAATTAAAAAGAATGTCAAAGAACATATGGTCTGGAAACTACAGGGAGTTAAAAAACAAAACCAAAGGAGCTACACTTAGAGTGCACTTAACAGTTTTCAGTAAGGGCCTGACAAATCCCCAGAAAGGTAGATAAAGGACAGGAGGGTGATTTGGTATGAAGAACCACAAAGAATTCAACTATTATTATGAGTTTCTTTTTCTTATACTGCAGATCTCAGAAGTGATAAAAAAAACTTCCCTTAGAAAACACAGCAGAGACAGGCTGAGAGGGAAGGCAGACTCCTTCTGTTAAATTGTGTGTCAATGTTTTTCCATGAACATCATCCTTTTATAATTGCTTTTGTTGATCATCTCTTCCTCTAAATTTTGCTGACTGTTCTATTAAAAAATCATGATTTACTTTTTCTATGCCTTTGCATTGAGTTCATTATTAAAGAATATAGTTTTGAAGAATTTAAAGCCTCTTACTTTTTCAGTAATAATGGTCTCTAATCTCTTAAGATTGAACAGCAAAATGAGAGAAGAGAATGAAATATTTTGCTTTAATAAACAACATTATGTGAAAAGTATTACATTTGGAATTTTAAATGAATATTTTTTATTTCCACCACTTATCATAGACAGAATCTAGCTTCAGTAGTCAGTCACAAATCACTTTTTCTTTCTTTAGCAGTTTGCATAATGGTGCGTATCCTTTAACAACATAATCATACCTTCCTCATAATTCAATCTTACTGCATTTTGAGTTTCATACAAGAAGTATTACATTACTCTGCAATTTATCTTTTCTGCTTTTCCTCCTCAGAGAAATTTTCCACTCTTTATCAGCCCTTCTTCCATGTTCATCCATATTCCTAGCAATTCTCCTTTCTGTCTGGAAGAAATTTAAGGGGGGGGGGGG
>VZSR01000824.1:4997436-5017457 GCA_013398615.1 Brachypodius melanocephalos
TTTTTCCAACCAAGATTCTTCATGTGGAAAAGCTCTTTAAATTAGGTTCTCTGGTTTAAAACCAAATAAATAAATGCTTGAAAAACTAAAAGCAATCTCCTTATTTGCTTGAAAGCATTTCTTTTTCCTAATTACACTGAAAACCTACAGATTTTATGGGCTTTTTGATATAAAAGATCATTGCAGAATCAAAACATATTTAAATGTTAGAAAAACATACTGTGTTTGGTATATGAATGCTTCTTCAAAATTTAATTCATGAAATGTGATGAGTTGCACATTCGATTTTTTTATGTTTTGTGGTTTTTTTTTTTTTTTTAAGAGTTGCTTCCAAAATCTCCAGAAATCTAAACTGTGAACATTGCTTGCAGTTGAGCACATCCATATATAGCAGATCCTTTCTTATATGTTCTCATTCATCCATCGTTCACAGATTGCTGGAAGCTGAGGAAGTGTATATAATTGGGGAGTGAGAAGGGAAGATGCCACATACATTTCCTCTGTTCTTATACAATTCTGTAGACATTTGCTGCTGTTTAAGAACATTTCAAGACAAGACAGAACTTTGATCTGATTCAACAGAGGTGTGACTTTCCCTTGCTCATCTTCTCTCTAGATGGATACCACAGACCTGAAAATTACCAACTTCAAAACTGACTGGTCTTGAATAAGAACATGGAAAAATACCCAAAGGCTTTGTCCAAGACATTATCCCCCTCGAATTCTCAAAGACTCAAAAATTTGCATTTTTGAAAAAGATGATTTCTAGTTTCTGTCTTTTACTCTGCCTGTACCTCCTGGAGTCCTTCAGGATCTTCACACCCTTATAACGTGAGACCTTCACGTGCCTTCCCAACTACCTAGGCTGCTATAATAATTGAAACAAAACAAAACAAAACAAAAACAAAAACAAAAACAAAAAAAAAAGGAGCAGAGGAAGGAGGGAGAACAGTTTTATTTAATGTCTCTAATCTAGTATCTGCATTTCCACTGACTGATTCTGTCTGCACAGCCTCTGACAGTTGTGCTGCAGAGCACACTGGGCCAGAGAGATCAGCTTAGCAGGAAGATGGGTCAGCAAAGATGGCCAGACCACACACAGACCAGTGTGGAACATTGAAATGTACTGTCTCCAGTATAGTATAATGGTTTTAGTTAGAATGGAGTTATTTCCTTCCCAGTAGCTAGCACGGTGCTGTGCTTTGGATTTGTCCTGGAAACAGTGTTGAGAGTTCTGGGTTGTTTTTGTCAACAGTGCTTACACAGCATCAAGGGTTTTTTTGGTTTTTTTTTTTTCACCCCACTAGGAGGAGTCTGGGGATGCACAAGGAGCTGGGAGCGGACACAGCCAGGACAGCTGACCCCAGCCGACCTAAGGAATATTTCAGACCACGTGAGGTCATGCTCAGCACATAAAGCTGGGGGAGAAGAAGCAGCAGGGGGATATTTGGAGTGATGGCATTTGTTTTCCCAATTCTCCCTTACGTGTAATGAGGCCCTGTTCCTGATGGCTGAGCACCTGCCTTGCTCATCCAAATTAGTCAGTTAATTCTTTGTGGTTTTTTTTTTTTTTTTTTTCTTAATATGCATGGCTTTCGCTTTACCTATTAAACTTTTTTTTCTCAACCCATGAGTTTTCTCACTTTAATATTTCTGTCTCTCTTCCCCATCCTACTGAGGGAAAGTGAGCACATGGCTGTGTGGGGCTGACTTCCCAGCAAGGGTTAAACCACAACATATAGAAATGTTCTCGTGCCCCCACTTTGATCCTAGAAATATTTCTTTCATTCCATAGTAAAACCTTGATTTTCTCTGGTGTGCAAACCTTCATTTTCACTGGTGTGAATTACAGATCCCAACACAGTGATAATGAAGACTACCCTCTAAAAAACACACTCTGCAAAATGACCATCTGCTTTAACTTTCCAAGATAATCTTTGCTTCTTACATTTCACTCTGAAAATTAAAATAATTTACATTTGTGCTTCTTTATTCTCTCACTTCAAGGTAGGTTTTTTTACAGACCAAGGATTTTGCTTGCCACTTGCCTCTGAACTATGTTCATAGTCCAGCACATGTAACACTAGATTCATAATCAGATTTTTTTTCCTAATAACATATAAATTACTTTCTAGAATTCAACAGATTGCTTGAGAGCTTGGTCCTCTGCACCTCATCAAAATCCAATTTGATCTCGTGTTTGAAAAATTAGTAAGATTCTGAATCATTGCTGAGATTTGTGAAAGTGGGACGTTTTGGCTTTTGTGTGATGTGTTCAGCCTTGAAGAACTAAAGTCTGAATTCCTTTCTTCCTCAAGTGTACTTCAAAACAGAGCAGCCCCTATGCATCATAGTTCAAGCACCCTGATTATTGAAATAGAACAATCATGGATCAGATTACAATGAATTTAAACTAATTTTTCTTGCTGGGGTACAGGAAAGGAGGAATTACGCCATTTTTTACTCATTTAAGAATGTTTTTAAGCCCTGTTGTGGTATTTTTAATGTCAAAAGAGAAAAAGGTGGGAAAAAGATGAGACAGAGACATAAAAACTGAGAGAAAAAGTTCAGAATGTAAATAAAAATCTCTGGAATTATAAACCAACATATTTGTGTTGTGCTTTTGTTTGTTTTTTGGTTGGTTGGTTGGTTTGGTTTCGGGTTTTTTGTTTTGCTGTTTTGTTTGGTTTTGTTTTTTTCCAGTCTCTGTGTCTTCTGGGTTTTATATTGGTTATTGGTACAGTAAATGACTAAACAACTGAATAGGAAAGTTTCCAACCAGACCATTAAGACATACATATAAGACATGAAGAAATCAGTGGCCCCAGGCATTTTTGACGAGAGAAAGGATTCGAGGGAAGAGTCAGTGATTTCTAGAGAGAAATCAACCCTATAAAACTGGGATCCATGATGATGCGTCCAAGGCTGCTGAAAGACATAGCTAAATTCCTTGAAAGCCACTCCATCAGTTTGGGAGGATTTCAGAAGATTCCTGGTGAATGCAGAAAGGGGCCTGTAACAGTGCACCCCCCCACACCCCAGTGGGGCCTTTCCGAATAAGGAAAGGGGCTTCCCGTTACCTGTAGACCTTTTAGGAAGCTAGCAAGAACCTTCGATCCCATGTTTCCAGTCATTGGTTCAGTGCCAAAGGAGAAGCTTCGATTGGACCCTTTCCCTGTCTGTCAAGACCGACACCTGTCTCTATTGGCAGGTTGTCAGTGGAATCATCCTGAAACATAAGCTACTTAAGAAGGAAGATAAAGGACACCAACGGGTTCTTTGGGGTGTTGTAGCAATGTGCAAAAACTTCTTTAGCACATGTGCATGGCTTATATTTTACTTTCTGTAATGTTTATTATTTTCTTGTTATTAAACTCTTTTGATTTACAAAGCACACCCAAGGAGCTGTCTCGCTAATTAATTCAGCCATCTCTCAGAGGCTGGACCCTCAGAGAAGTGTATAGGGTCTCCCTATAAGGGCCTATCACACCTTTTTCAAAAGGTGACAATCCAGAGGACTAAAGGACAACTACACAAGTGCCAAGGAAAATCATGGAGTGGATCCTTTTGAAACCACTTTTCTGGAGACATAAAAAAAAGGAAGTGATGAAAGCATGAATTTATCATGGGTAAATCTTGCATGACCAACTAGATTGCTTCCTGTGATAAGCTGTCTGTTTATTTGGCCTAGGGAGGCATGGTGGACTTAATTTGCTTTGATTTCTGAGAGGTTTTTGCCACTGTTTCTCAAACTTTTCTGCTTATTCAAGTGAACATATCTGGGCAACAGATTAGGTGCTTGGTCTCAGAGAACATTTGTAAAGTGACTGTATTCAACTTATAGAATGGTTACAAGTAGCATAGACATCTGTTTGGGATCTTGGATCTTTCCTGTTTAACTCCATATAGTGCAGTAGGAGATAAGGTAAAATTTTATTTAGGAAAGAATAAAACCTGTTGAACAGCAGATGGGAGTAAGGAATGAGAAAAACCTGAGAGGAAATGCCCTGCAGACAACAAGGTCAGTGAAGAAGGAGGCAGAGCAGGTGCTCCAGGTCTAGTGTGGGGGGCTTGGGGATGGCGTTTTGAGTCAGCCAAGATCAGAACCCACTCGTGTTATGGTGTTTCCTATTTTAAATTTTCTACCTTTTCAATAATTATGCATTTTTCATGACAATTGTTACCTCCATTTACAAGGATGTTGCCAAAATTCTTTCAGTTGTCAATAGAAAATCAAATCTATAAAGAACAGACAAATGTCCATTTATAATAAGAAGTGTACATCCAACTAGATAGCATACCTTAAACTCCTGCTATTTTACTTCCAGTAAGAAGAAATATCTCTTCTCTAAATAGAACCAGAGAGTGTCATTGCTGTTGTCATTGTTAGCCACTCTTGAACGAGTGAAACTGCAATTGTGACTGTGGAATAGCAAAGGGAATATTTTCACTGACAGAGCAGGGTGTTGCAGGACAGTGGTCATTGGCAGAAGGCACACGATCTGGCAGCTGCTTTGTTTGACTGGTTTTGCTGCTTCATTTTCATAGTGTTTATATATCCAATTGCTTTTTTGGCAGAAAATTAACAGCATACTGGGATGGATTTCTGGCTGATTTAAAGAGGTGTGACTGGAGTGAAATCACTAATGGTTCAATCCATCAGTTACAAACCTGGCCTTCTTTGACCTAGGTTATCTTTATTTTTCATGGTGGAAAAGCTGCAAATCCCCAAAATCTGCTAATCCCCTTCAAGATCTGATTCTGAAATACAGATCATCAGCTCACATACAAATGTTTTACAGTAATCACAAAACAAAGTTAATTTCCAGAATCTCCTAATCACCATGGTAACACTCTCAGGCAAGCACAACCAAGAAATAGAGGTACCCTGAAATATTAAAAAAAAAAAAACAACAAAAAAAAAAACAACAACAAAAAAAAATCATTCATACTCTGACTATAGAAAGAATTTTTGTGGATATTTTCATGGATAGTCTTCAAGTCTACCTTTTCTTCCATGAAATGGCTCTGGAACCAGCCTGTACTAGAAAATAAAAAGGTAGCCATTCCATTTCAAATATTCCAGAAGTATTAGGTTTCAAAATTTTACATGTAAAGCAGAACCTGTCTTCTTCTTCCAGAAGCAGAACCACAGAGGTAAGGCCACATTCTTTGCAGTGAGAATGCCGAAACCACCCGTGTCAAATAGAACCTAGTAATGCTAAACAAATCCTTGTCATTTGCTTGGAAAGTGAAAAAAGATAAAAACAAACCAAAACCAGAAAGATATCTGTCATGTCTTTGACACTTTGTGTTTCGTGTTCTGAGGCTACACTTGTACTCACAGCTTTGTGGGGCACAACTTGCATCCCAGCCAAGTGGCATCCAAATGTGTTGCTGTTTGTGAAACTTTGCCAGTGAAGGAGTCTTCAAAAATTTTCAGCAATATTGTGTGACTCATCTGAACAGAACACCTGCCCAAAGTTGCTAATGTGCCCTTGATGAAGAAACTCTCATTTTGCTGTGAGAAATAATGCAGTGTGAGCAAACAAACCTGTCTTCATTAGGATGAGTTAGTCGATTGTTGTCTAAGCCTTCACAAGTCTTTGCTTTTTGGTTTGTTTGGTTTTTTCAACCCTGCAGACTATTTTCCATGACAAATAGCTGAAGAATTTTTATGGGGATTTTTTTGTTTTGTTTTTGTTTTTATTTCTTTCAGTGTGAAATGGTATAGCCCAGTAAATTTTGAAGCCTGGAAGTACAAGGTTGTAATATTCCTGAGCAGTCTCTTCCCTCTTGGGTCTCTCTCATATAGTATCTTTTCTACAAGACAATGGTGTCACAGCAGCTGTGAGGTGGTCAGATAGTCTCTGGGTAAGAAATTTTCAGGTCATTTTTCCATTTCTTCAGAGTGTGGGTTGGAGGGAGAGGTTTGTAATTCATGATTTACAGATGGCTGAGCACTACACTTTAACTTATGGAAAGAGACTTTATATATTACAAAATACTTAATGTGCATTTCCTGCTAAAAAATGGACCATCCACAGTTGTAAATTATTGATAACGTGTTTTCTGTTGTCTGCTACATTTTCACCCCATCCACATCTTGCCAAAAACCAAATACACCTATTTGAGAGCTAACAAAATACGAAAAAGGTAATGACTGCTGCAGTTGCTATGCAGCTGGGCCTCCTCAGATTGCATATACTCAGCAAACTTGCTCAGGAGACTACTGTATTCTTTTTTGGTTTTAATTGTTCTGAGTAAAATACAGAAAGCAAAATATTCCTCATGCAAACACAGCAAAAGAAAGAATGCATGACAAGCCTATTACTTTGCTGCAGCACAAAGTACTTCTATAATTTGTCCTACATTGTCTTTTCTCTGCCATTACATGGCTGTCTTTGATACCTGCATGTTTTCCATTACCTGTATTCCTCTACAGTTTGTATGTTCGCTTCACTGCAATCTGCTGTGAACTCATTATAGGGAGGGCTGGCAAAGAGTGGCCCTTTCATCCTTTCTGTCATACTGCTCTTCCTCAGCCATGGAGTTCACCTTACAAATTGAGAAGGACAAAGTGAGCACAGAAAGCACTATGCTCATTCTCAACACTACATTTATTTCCTCAGTTTTCCTCCAGGAAACAAGTTTACTCAGTGAAATATTTAGGACTTGATAAGGAATTTTCTTTCTTCCTCTTCAGATTGCGAGTGCAGACCAGAGTTTTAGTGTTGAGGATAAACCAAGAAACAGCTCATAAAAATGCTTTTCACTTTTTGATATGTTTAGCTTTCTTGAGTCTGATACCTATATAGCACATTATCAAGTATCAGTTAAACTGAATCAAAAGTCAAGCAGCATGCTAGGTGACTCTGAATTTCCCCTCTCCCCACTCTTTCCTCTCAGGGAGACTTTAATGATTAGTCATTTCAGATCTGTCTGAAAAGAAAAAATAGAAAAAATCTGTGTCCATGCACAATGAAATTGTGATAGAATTAATTAAAAATATTCTCATTTTCATAGCTATTGTGTTTAAAATGAGGAAAAAAGACATAAATGTGTGCAGGCAAAGGAATTAAAAACTGTGGCTCATTAGTCAGGAAGAAAGCATGGAAAAAAGCTATAAAACAAACTGAGAAAGCAGACAGGGAACAAGATAATGATTCTTGTATTTGTTAACAGATAGAGACAGTAGTCGAGCTACATCAGTAGGCAGTCCAAATTTATTTCAGATAGGAGGAGGTAAACGCTTTCGATCTGAACAGGTCACACCCAACCAAGTCCTACCAAACTCCAGACTGACCTTATTCCACTCTCTTCCCTTTATGTACTGCAGCCAGAGAACACAAAATATGTGTTGACAGCTTTTAACAGCCACAGTTCTTCTGCTATGGTAGAACTGAGTAATTCCATTGCAGAAAAAACCCCTTATTGAACTGGGCTTTTTACAAATACCTGAAAAAATGCAATCTCACTTCAAAGAAATTATAGTATGAAAATAAGGCATGTGGTTCCGGATGGCTGCATATGGACAGACTGGAGAACACCAGAAAATACTGAATAATATCAGAGAAATCACCTATCATATAGTGCTGCCAGTGCATGTTCTGCCTTCAGGTACAAGGTTTTAGATGCAATAAATAAAATGTTTATCTTCCTGCACACAAGAAAACAACATTTCAGTTGATTCAATTAAACTCCATCTGAAAATTCAGTTCAGCTCAGTTCTTTCTTCTATTCTATTCTATTCTATTCTATTCTATTCTATTCTATTCTATTCTATTCTATTCTATTCTATTCCTAATTCTAATCTAATTCTATTTCAATCTATTTCTATTTGTATTTCTATTTCTATTTCTATTTCTAATTATATTTATATTCTTATCATTCTTATTTTTATTCTTTCAGACCATCTTTCTAGTATGTAAAGGTTTTCCACAGTGTTTTAAATTATATGACTAACAGCTCTCAGGTCTTGATTTTTTCCTCCACTGCTCCCTGCAAAAGAAATACCTGTAATGATGTAACTTATTTTGCTTTGTGTTCTCCTTTTCTTCAGATGCACATTGCCTGGTACTGTTACAGAAAGCACTTAGAGTGAGAAGTGGTGACACTTATGACAGTTCCAAGTTCCTGAAGTGAATTGCTTCACAGCCTTGGACTGCCCCTTGAAAATATCCCATTTTTCTCTCATTTGCTCTCCTGTACCTGCAGACAGCTCCTTGCACCAAGGGACTAAAACTGTCAACCAAATTCTTCATCTCAAAGATTTAGGTGACCTTTTTTTCCTTAAGTATCCTAAGCTGAGAGCGGGGATACTTTGAAGAGAACACGCAAGACCTTGAACTTCATTCATTTTCTAACAAAAGGCAGTGCAGAGCAGAGTGCTGCCTGTATGGCTCTGGAGATGTACTGTGGTAGCATATCCCATTTAATAATATTTTTTTTGTAAACCTCATGCCCTGGCAGGCCAAATTGCCATGGAAAACTGAGAGGTGAAGAAAACATGAAAACCCATCATCCATTTGGATGTGACACAGTCTTTTTCTTGGAACTGACATTATCTGTATTTGAGACAATGTGGGTGTGAGAAATCCGTATTCACTGAGAGGAAAACTTGCTAGTATTATGAATTTTCAAAATTTTAAAATATAATTTTAAAAATATTAAAAATAAAATTGTATCTTTTTTTCCTCCTTTCTGTTTTCTAAGCTGTTTGGGTTTATTTGTTACTAAAAGTAGCAGAAATAATTCTGTTACTCTTTCACTGATTTAGTTTACACAAAGCTTCCAGGGGGAAAATATGTCTATTTTTATAAATATGTTTAAATAGATATATGTATTTCTCGCACACACAATCTGTGTATGTCTTTGTATGCAATTAGTAGGAGAAAGATGTATTAGGAAAGTAATATCTGAAACAAGCAGGGTGATCAGCTGGGTCTGAAAACTTTGGCTCCAAGACCCTGCCTGTGTGATTCAGATTGAGGTACAGTAAATTAGAACCCAAACATATGTTATTCACAAAATCCTCTTCAACTCTGAAAGTTTCATTTTTCATGTTGCAAAGTGAAATCAAAACTGAGAGCAGGAAAGAGCCAGTGAAATGGCTTCTCCTCTGATCAACTGAGCTCCTCTCACATTACCTATTCTCATCAGATCTGCTGCAAAATC
This sequence comes from Brachypodius melanocephalos, assembly GCA_013398615.1. NCBI lineage: Eukaryota > Metazoa > Chordata > Aves > Passeriformes > Pycnonotidae > Brachypodius > Brachypodius melanocephalos. The sequence goes on from VZSR01000824.1 coordinate 5,006,614, forward strand.
AATGCACCAGAGAGCAAAAATGTACCCGTAAAATAGCTAAAGATAAACCCCATTTTATAGATTACAAAATGTAAAATTTTTCCTCCTGTCTTTCCATCACTCTCTCAATAAAAGGATTTTAGGACATCTGAAACCACTGTTAATTTTGCTGACTCAAAAGGAAGATCTTTCATTACTAGCCATTCATTTACACCACAGTGATGCAAATAACTGTACTGTGCAAATGATCACCAAAGCAGAATTTATCCAAAACTTTTATAATTTTATAACTCAAATGATCTAGACTTTAATATGAAAGTAGTTTCTCTTGGGTATCTGCATTTTCTGGCATGATTTTGGTTTTCACGTAGATGCTCACCATCACATTTGGAAAACTCAGTCCATCAAACTGATTATCTGAAAATGTTGATTGCTTATGAAAATGCAAACATTTTACATATTTTCAAATGAAAATGTGAAAACTACAGGAGTGACATAATTTAATTTCAAAGTCTATCTCAGAGTAATTTCTCAGAGAAAACACATGAAACTGAGATAAGAATTTAACTTTCAGCCAGAGTATTTTTTTTTCCTTGAGCTTGTAATTCAGGACAATTATCTATGGATATTGCTTTTTCTCATCTATTTTTCTTCAAGCAGGGCAAACTACCATTTAATCTAATACGCCACATTTCTTAAAATTCAGGTAATTATTTTAGCTTAATAATATACTCTTAATGCAAAATCATTTACTGGAGTCAGTAAATTCAGGCATGGAAGAATACTCCTGCAACATACCAAAGTTTTGAGATACAGCATATGTTTTCTTGTTCTCATATGATTTGTTATGTTATAGCCAGAAATAATGTTAAGTATTCCAGAATATATGAACTTACTTCTATGAGAAATTAATTACTTTAGTTAAATAACCTTAATGGTGACCTTTACCACCTTTAAATCCTTACTCAGCTTTCTCCTCCTTTCAGAAGCAGTTTCACACAATTTTACATTATTCTATTCCTCAAAGATTTTAGTTTCTACTCAGTCTTTTTTTGTGCAGCATATTTTAAATAGCGCAGGAAACACAAACTAATTTCAACAAGAAGACAATCTCTGGTGGTGATGTACCTAGGAAGTATTAAGGGAGGCCAGGTCCTCTAGAACTGAAGTCTAATCTTTAAGGGACTAGACAAGAGGTTCAAGTGAGTTCTTGGATTACAATGTTTATGCTTTAGATTCTCTTAATGGTTTTGGAAATTTGCTTCAGCTTTAACCTTTAGTACTCTTTGGTTTCTGCCTTTGGAGTCACCCCTGACCCATGTCTGATACTGCTTTCTGGTAGGAACAACTCCTATTTAAAATATGAGCAGAGTAACTGTGCCCTGAGCGTGACAACAGTCACAGTCTGCAACAACAAAAGCCTCACCCACTAAAATTTCCATCAAAGCCTTCAAAGAAAATTATCAATGCTTAAAAAAAGCATATCCTTAAATATGTCTTATAAACCTTGGCCTACAATAAGCAAGCACAAAAGGTCAGTCATTTCTGAGCCAAGGCATAGACTTGTTACTTTATTTTAATGTCCCTTTATTTATTTACTTTATTTTAAATTCCCTACTTCATCCCCTTAGGGAAAACAATGTTTTCCCTACTTTTTATTTTTGTCTTTACTGTGACCCTGTATTTTTCTTAGTGAATATTTACATGGTAGCTAACACAACAGAACCTCATCCTTGACAGACAGATTTTCTACTAAACAAAAAGAAAAAGGAAAAGAAAAAAAAGTATTTCACAAGAAGACATTCATGCAAATCCTCCTTAATTTGTATGAAGTGCATCAGGCTATCATATAGATATTATACATACATCCACATAGAAATAAAAATGATTGAAAACTGGTAGAGAAAAGCAGCTAGCTATGCTGAATTTTATAAAAATCTGTCAACCTAGTTGGCTGCTCATAGTGTACCAGGATCACTTGTGATGCCTTTGCAGACTCAGAGCTGTCATTCAGGCAGAGACTGGATGAAGATGCTGATGCCTTAGGAATAAATTCAAATTATTACTGTGATGGGGCTGTGACCATTCCCATGCTCTCTTTGATAATGTTGCAGATACTGCAGTGACACGCATTATCTTCCCAGCTGCTAACACATCTCGAGAGACGGGGAGGGAGGGGAAAAAGTCCAACACCATACATAGCATTTTATCTAGAAAATGAATTTTTCCTTGCTTTATTCTCAGCCAAACAAGTAGGCAGCTTGACTTTCACAGGAAATATCTTGTCCTCCTGCAGACATATGTCTGTAGCTCCAGTGTGCTAAAGATTAAAGGTTAGGCTTTGCTCTTATTCTTACAATGGGAAATGCTTTATTCAGCATTTGGTCCCACAGGGTTAAAGAGTGTTGCAAGGGAACATCGTCTAATGGAGGGAAAAAAGGATGTCATGTCACCCAAGGCATACCCTTAGGAAATCAATTTGCCTCATAGGACCTCCAAAGATGTGTCACTGAGTGCCAGAGGACATGTCTGTTATGTATTTTCCCTAATCTAATAGGGCTTTTATCCGATGTGCCTTGAGATCTCCCTACTCCTGTAAAAATAAAAAATTCTAGGAGTAGAAATATCATAGTTGTGTCAATGTGCTGTGAGCATGTGTGAACAGGCCTGTCCTGGGAATACAAAGTGCCTCTGAGGAAATTTGTGAACATTCTCTGAGCAGCCTGGTCTAGTTCAAGATGTCCCAGCTCATGGCAGAGGGGTTGGAACTCGATGATCTTTAAGGTCCCTTCCAACTCAAACCATTCTGTGATTCTGTGATTATTTTGGGTCCTTTATAGTATTTGCTGGGGATGGAGCAGTTCTGCTAAATCCTTGGGGAGCCCATTGTGATGTTCTCTTCGACCACAGACATATTCCTAAACGACCTGTTGGACTGCCATGTCCACAGGACTGAGTTAATCACCATGACTACAAAATAAATAGGAAAACACACAAATTAGTGTGAAAATGCTCTTGCCTGTGGATATCTAAGTCTATGAGGTAGCCTAGAGTTCCAAATTTCATTAGTAAAAGTACATCCTAAAAAAATCACTAGAAAGGGAAACGGGAACTTTCATCAACTAGCAGAAATCCAGAATTTAGTCTTGAAAATGAATGTATAAAAGAGTAAGTGAACTTTATTGAGGTCTTTATAAATTAATGGTATTTTTTCAATTCTCACCAACATACAAAATTGTCATAATCTGGAAATATAACTGGGGTTGTTGAGTCTCTGCAAAGAGACTAACATATTGAAAAGTAGGTGTAAAATTTTCCCCATTTTTCCTTCTGTAGTGTCCATCTGTGATGACCTCTAACATTTCTTCATTTACTGCTTCCTCTATGTCCATTCTCAAAGATGTAACAGTCCTTGCAGAGATGTTAAAAAACCCACAAAAACAAAACTAGACAAAGAAAAGACACCACCAAAAAAAGACCAAAACAAAGAAACCCAAGTCATCAATCAACAAAAGCATATCCCACAAATAATTTAAAGCAACTTTCTCAACTTTTTTTCCCCCTAGTTGTCAGGACCTTAGAAGTCCATGTGGAAGAACATATTAAATAAATATATGCAAATCTAAAAATAAGGCTGATAACAGGCAGTGTGTTTTTCTATTCCTTTACCAACCTAACAAAAAAAATTATTTTTATACTGTTGTGAAACAAAAAAAAAATCTGCCTGTGTGCACAGGAGGAAGTTAAAAAATGAGTGTTGAAAATTACATAGTGATGACACTTTTAATTTATGCACACAGACACTACTATATCAAAGCAAACAAATTCCTTTATGACTTTTAAACATGTACACTATTTCAGGTTGGATTCCAATGAGGATGAAGAGGGTGACATTGTATTCAGTGCTGCTCCAAATCATTGAAGAAAACAAAACTCAGAAACATCTTTCAGCAGCTTTGCTTTCTAGCTTTCACTGATGCATGGGCCTCTAGTCAACCAATAATGAAAGCAGCAGGGAATTCATCAATTGTTAAAGAATACAATAGACTAAAACAAAAACAAGCAAAAATGAGAAAGGGATGGTAAGAGAAAAACAAAAAAGACTCTTAGATTGCTTAAAGAAGTGTAAATGGTTTTCCTCTGCCATTAATGATAACTCACAGCTGGGTCTCTAGAACAGAAAAAGATATTCAATGAATCAGGACAAACAAACTCCCTGTGGATGCCTTTGATGATTCCATAATCTTTTGATGATTGAATTGATAAAGGTAATATCATTGCTGAAATATTTTTAGATTTTTGTGAAGCATTAGATTTTGTAGTATATAGTATCTCTTTCTTAAGAAACTAAAATAATAATAAATCAACATGGTCAATATTAAATGGATGGGAATATGATTACACTGTGCATCAAAGGATGAATGCATTTGTGCAGCTTTTTGCAGACAGAGCTTTTGCTGATCTGAGGAGATGCAGACTGAGTCTGCTCATGTTCTGAGCTGTAGATCCCTATGATATTTAGCTGCTGAATTTCCTGCCTATAGTTAGTGATCCTGAGCAGTAAATCTTAGGTAAAGTACTAGGTCTCGTTTTCTGTATGTAGTCCAGGGAAAAAAACTATGATATCCTCATGGAGATTTGGTAGAAGCTCCGGAAATATATCTTTTCATTGCAGAGCCAGGTTTTTACACTTTTTGGTGATTTAGAGATTTTGTAGATACAAGAATGTCAGGGTGATTTAAGGGCATTGTCATGGTTTAACCCCAGTCAGTAACTGAGTCACTCCTTCACTGTCTAATAGGGGACAGGGATAAAAATATGATCTCAACAATTTCCATTAGGCCTTAACCTTTGTGCAATGAGTTGGGAAATGAACTGTCCTTTGGTCATACCAGGAACTCATACATGGCTAGGGTGGGAGTGGTACTGAGGTGAAGGGTGAGAGAGCAGATAATCAATCATCCCATGACAGCCTTGGAAGCTTCCCATGCCTAATCAAAGCCCGAGTGGAACAGTGCTATTATACTTGGAGTTTTGGAAACTCTGGTCCCATCGTTATAGGAATGTTGGGAAAAAAATCCAAGATTTTAGAAACTCCAGTGATTATCAACCTGATGAAAGAAGTTTTATGGATTACTAAACCCCATCATTTTGTTGTCCTATAAAAACTGACGCTAAGTGAGGCTCTTCAAGGTCACTTGGACCACAGGATGCAGTGCCAGCACCTCCCTCTGACTGGGATACCTCTCAAAACTCACAAACTCGTGGAGATATTCGATGGGCTATCACCTAAAGTTGATGATAGGGCCTGCGCTGATATCCCAAGTCCTTGAAGCTCATTAATCCTAAACCTGTTGAGAGATGAAAAGGCACCTGACATGAGTATTTCTGTGCACTTGAGGGGAATTTTTCAAAATATACCTTTGTACCTTCTTAATGTCTATATGTGAATTGATGTAAATACCTTATAGCATGTATAGCATAAATATTGCCTTCTTAGATGTAAAATTGTCACTGTTGCAATTGTAGTGAATTCTATTGACCATCTTATAAAAATTAACTTAGTCAATAGATTAATTGCTGCTAAATCCTTTAGACAGAAACCATGGGTCAAGTCTAAGTTTAAGTTTGGAAAGAGGGTCCACTCAAGAAACTTGTCACTCAGTGGAAGGTTCTCCTTTACCCTCTCCCCTTGTCACCCTTAGCCTTTCCATCCTTACCCTTAATATCTCCAGCCTCCAAAATAATAATTTTAAATTTATTCTTATATGATTTTCCTCTGTATGTTTCATCTATGTAGTAGGGAGATGAGTGAACCTTGCCATTGAACCTTGTTGTCCTTTTACAGATTTTTCTTAGACCTACTTCTCCTGATACCTTTGCCAGTGATTTCTTTAAGCAGACTAAACAACTCATTTGCAACAAATTAGCGTAGTCAGCAAGATGCTAAACCAGGATCCATGACAGCATGTTTAGTTTGGGGGAATATTTGGAAAAAATCAAAGAAAATCACAGATGTGCTAATATATTCCACAGCAACTGCAAGAAAATAGGTCTCACTGAAGGATAAGAAGCAACATCTGCAGTAATGAATAAGGATTAAATGAATACTGTGGCATATCCAATATAAAGCAGCTGCAGTTCATGTTTAGGTACTTTGCCTGTCACGTAAAAACATCAAAAGGTATACACTTTCTAAAGGTATTAGGCAAGAGTAACCATAAAGTGATTAAGAAAAAGTAAAAAATAAATTTTAGTCCTTTGTCATTCCATACTGACAATAAAAATAAACAAGGTCTGTGACACACATTATTAATCCCATTCCATTTCAAAATCTCCCATTTGGCACTGCAACATCCTGGCAAGCCACCAAGAGCTCTGCCACTGAGACTCAAACTCCTCCAGAAAAATGTCTTGGGTATATTGTGAATTGGGACCACAGATATGTTCTGTATTACATAAACAGAAAAGTTGAGTCCAAGGTAGCAGATGAAAACCAGGGAAAGAAGAAGAGGAAAGTCCATTTAAAAACAATCTTCCCATATTCATTTGCTCTTCACTTAGTCCCATATTCACTGAAATTAAGAGAAGTCTCAAGATTATTTATTTATTTATTCATTCATTCATTTTTGTGAATAGCTTCTGAAAGGAAGGTTCATAATTTATCTTTAAGGTATCTTTAAGAATAACCATACAATGGAAAAAAATTAGTTATACCTTGAATATTTCTGCTCAAAATGTTTCCATTATTGAGAATTAATGATTACTGCATCCCAATATCAATAAATGTTTACACCTAGTCTAAAGCATTATGTATATGTCTGTCTCAGAAGTGTAATTCTATGGAAATTTTCTACCTCATTTTTATGGGTTTGGCCTATAGCCAGTTTATTATCATTTCTTATCACGTTCCATCCCGCCAGCTGAATCATCATCTTATCAAATCTCAGGCTACAGCTATAAATGAACAAATTCCTTCCAAGAAAATGTGATCGTTCTTTTCCTACTCTTTTATTCTTGTAATATCTCAAGGTTAAAGAAGCTCATTGTAACAGTGGAGAATTATGTTTGTGTTTCTTCTATTACAATCTGCTTACCAATGATCGCCAATAAAAAATGTTAAAATAAAAAAGAAGAGAGATATGGTTTTATAGCTGAAAATACTTGGAAGATCTTGAACATGTAAGGCTTGCCTGGGACAGGGGCAATTACTTAATACGTTTAGTAAAAATATATCAAATAGAAAAATTCCAGTGAAAAACCCCAAAGAGCACAGGTTCATGAGAGGCTTCCCCGGTTTCTGGATCTTATAATGTCTTAAGCAAAAAGAGAAGTTTTACTTTTTAATTAATATAGAAAAATCTAGTAATTAAGTCTTGTGAATACAAGCAGGGAAAGAATAATTTGTTGATTCACATATAACTCAACAATAAAAGTGAAAGTTACAGCTAAAAATAGTTATGCTTAGAAAAAAAAACAAATAGAAAGGAAGTACTTACTTCAAATTAAATAATTTAGCAAAAAGAAAATAATTTTTCCAGTTTTGACACAATGCTGGTCAAAGGATATTATGAAGAAACATAATATTTCAAAGTGTTAAACCCTAAACATTTCTGTTGCAGAATGGAATTTATTTTATTTTGCTTCAGAGCATGCATGAAAAGCAAAACATCAATCTCAAGACATTTATATAACTATTTAAATTCCCTCATACTGAATTTTAAGATACAGAGGCAGGTTTTGTGCAAAAGATATCTGCTATGTAATATTAGTAGCTTAAGGGTCAGATTTACATAAAAAATTTAGAATGAAAGACGAAGGCAAATGTGGGACCTCCTGGTCCTTTTGCAAACAGACTTTTGGATTTTTTTTCTGACAATTTATTAGACATGGTTTTCAAAATTTCTGAAAACAAGATAGACCTCAGAAGTGATGTAATTTTAATGTCATTTTCAATTTGTTCATTGTGATTATTTGTGTTCTAGTTCCAACCAAATCCTGAGATCTCAGTTCAAAGATGTGACATTTTTTTCATTCTTCATAACATTTCTGGAATGCTTTTTCTTACAGTAATGGATTGTAAAGGAAGATTGTTCTCATGATAGCCTTTTTTTTTTCTATAACATTAGAGAAGATATTAGATCCAGGACAAGAACTTTCCTTACTCTGATGATGTCACTTTGCTGTCTACTGCATAGGGAAAACACATAAAAAACCAAAATTTTATTCATAATTCTTCGGGAGATTGTGATTGTCATTTTGCAAATAAATCAGAGATGGGTTATTTCCTTTCCAAGCACATTTGGCTCAAAATCTTCCTCTTGCATAAAGCATTGTTCTATAATCTATGTTTTGTATGTTAAAATCATATCTAATATTTCTCTACTCTTTACTGTTGACTGAGTTACTCTGGAAATCCAGATAGACATAATGATGCCTAAAAGGCAATGGAGAGTGCTCTAAGAAATAAAATCATGCAGTTCCTCAAAGTTCACAGAGGTAAACTGGCTAAGACAGGAATTAGACTCTATTTTATGAACAATATTTGAAAAACTTAGCCAAGAGGGACAAGCTTCTTGTAATCACCAGAAAAAAATCTTCCTCTGTTTGCAGAAATTTCTTTTTCTTTTTTCTTTTTTCTTTTTTTCTTTTTATTTTTCTTTTTTTCTCTTTTCTTTTTTCTTTTTTTTTATTTTTTTCTTTTTTTCTTTTTTTTTTTTTAGTTTTTCTTTTTTAAAAAATTTGCTTTTCATCTGTTGCATTATTTTGGGCTTGAAAGGATTGCTTTTCTCCTTCAGACTTACTTGGCATGCAAAATGATCTGCCAGCTGCCTCATGTCTTCGCTGGGCACATATCAAAAACCAGTTTGGATGCCACCTGTTTGATTACTCATCTAGTGATGCCAATTCCTATTTTGCTTGAATGTGCTATGAATGAAATATAGAGAAACAATATATTTTGTTTTTCCAAAAAATGAAGTTGAAGAAGTGGTAGTTAAAGACAGTTGATCAGAACTGAATATGTTGTCTCACCAGTAAAATAGCTATACTGAATTTGAAATGATGGACAACATAGCTGGGCTGATTACACATGAACTTCTCAAACCTCAAATACTGTTTTGCATACCATGCCCTTTTTTTTTCAACACAATAGGAAAATGCCTGTGCATGCATTTGTAAATTGCTATATATACTTTGATTTTTATTTACATGCATTTATATACAAGTGCAGATATCTTATAAATATGACAGTATTTTTCAACAATATTTGTATACTTTTTCAACTGACTTACTTGCAGTGTTATCAGAAAAACAAAAGCATAGAGAAACCTAAAAAAACCCTAAATATATTCAAATACACGATCAGAATAGGAAGGTCACTGTAACTTTAAAAATCCCTCTTAAATGTAAAGCGGACTTATATTCAGTAGTTCAGATGTAGATTCTTAGATTGCAGAAGTTCGATGATAAGAAAATGAAGCCAATTCTTACTGGCACCAAAGGGTCCAAGGAACACTGGAAATATTATAGGAAAGAAATCTTAAAAGCCCATATGCAGGCTAGTCCTATGTAGTCCTATGTAAGATGAGCTGGCAAGGAGGAAGATTGGCCAAACCAAGCAGGGACAACTTTCAGCAGCACAGAAAAAAAAAAAAAAAAAAAAAGAGGGTGCATCAACTTTGGAAAAAGGAGCAGGAAACCCACAGAGAGTTTAAAGATACTCTTAGATCAAGCAAAAAGAGAATCAGAGGCAAAGGCAAATTTAGAAATTAATCTGGACTCTTCTGTAATGTGTTTTTATAAACACAAAATTAAAGAGAAAAGAGGCAAAGAAAACCTTTGAATGTTTTGGATGCAGTAGGAAATAGAACCACAAAGGAGGGGGAAGAGGCTAAGGAATTTAATGCATTCTTTACCTAGAATCTCAAAGAATAAATATTGAAATCATGAAAAAGTAAAGAGAGATGACAAGCAGTCAACACGCCATGCAATGAAGGAGGAAGCTGTTTGTGACCTATGCAGCCACTGAGATACTGCCAAGTCAATGGGGCTGGCTGGGAGTCCCCCAAAGCTGCTCAAGGAGCTGGCAGAAGAGCTGGCTAAGCCACTGTCTGTCCTTTATTACCAGCCCTGCTCACTCAGAGAGGTCCCAGAAGACCAGAGGTGCCAGTGTGACACCCACAGCCAAGAAGGGCCTCAGGGATGATGTACGGAACTGCAGGCCTGTCAGCCTGACCCTGGGGCCCAGCAAGGTTCTGGAGCAGATCATCGTGAGGGTGATCACAGGTCCCAGAGAGGACAGCTGAGGGATCAGGCCCAGCCAGTGTGGGTTTAGGAAAGGCAGGTCCTGCCTGAGCAGCCCGATGTCCTATGAGGGACGGGTACCCACCACAGGGCTGAGGAAGAAGCTGTGCATGGAGTCTCCCTGGACTCGAGCAAAGCCGTTGACTCCATCTCCCACAGCACAATCCTGAGAAAGCTGTGAGCCCAGGGCTAAGGCAGGGGCATTCTTTATTGGCTTAAGGACTGTCAGGATGACTGAGCCCAGGGAGTGGCTGTGGATGGTGTTGCATTGAGTTGGCATCTGATCGCTAGCAGTGTTCCCTGGGCCCAGTCCTGTCCAGTGTCTGTCCTGCTGATGTGACCAAGGTCACCGAGGGTATATTCAGTAGAAAGTTTGTAACAACACCAACTTGGGTGGGAGTATCAGCGTGCTGGCAGGGTGGAAGGCTCTGCAGGGGAATGTGGCTGGATCTATGGAGAGAGGCTGAGTTTCCAGAAGACCGGGTCCTGCCCTCATGTCCCAAGAAGGCCCTGCAGGGCTCCAGGCTGGGGGCAGAGTGGCTGGAGAGGTGCCCAGCAGG
>VZSR01000824.1:5019504-5103024 GCA_013398615.1 Brachypodius melanocephalos
GTGTGGGTTTAGGAAAGGCCGGTTCTGCCTGGGTAACCTGATATCCTATGAGGGGCAGGTTACCCACTTCCGGGCTGAGGAAGAAGCTGTGCATGGAGTCTCCCTGGACTCAAGCAAAGCCTTTGACGTCATCTCGCACAGCACAATCCTGAAAAAGCCATCAGCCCAGGGCTCAGGCAGGGGCATTCTTTGCTGTTTTAAGAACTTCCTGGCCCAAAGTGTTTTTGTTAACATTGCTACATTGAGTTTGTCTCTGGTCCCTATTTTTGTCCTATGGTATAAATACTAGGCCCCTTTTCTTTTTTTTAATATCTTTATTGATCATCTCATTGAGGATATTGTGTTTATCATTTGCAAATCTGTGAAGGACACCAACTTGTGTTGGTAGCATCTATCTGCTGGATGGCAGAATACCTTTAAAGGGAGACCAGGACAAGCAAAGGCCAATGATGTGCTGGGCCCTGGACTTTGACCACAACAGCCCCCTTACTTTTTTCAGGCTGAGGGCCAAGTGGCTTGAAAACTCCCCAATGGAAAAAGACCTGGGGGTGCTGGCCAACAGCAGTTGAACAGGAACCGTCATCTGCGCAGCTGGGCAAGGAGGCCGGTGGCATCCTGGCCTTCTGTGCCAGCAACAGCGTGGCCAGCAGAACCAGGGCAGTGATTGTCCTGCTGTTCTGAGCACTGATGATACCACACCTTGAGTTCTGTGTCCAGTTCTGTGCCTTTCAATCCAGGAAGGGCATTGAGTTGCTGGAGCAGGTCCAGAGAATATCACTGAAGCTGGTGAAAAGACCAGAGCACTATCATGTTAAGAGCAGCTTAGATAGCTGAGGTTTGTCATTCTGGAGAACAGGAAGTGCATGGTTGTGATCTTATCACTCTACAACTTTCTAAGAGGAGGTTTTAGTCAGGTGGCACTATGGCTCTTTTGCTAGAGAAGTACTAATAGGATAAGAGTGCGTCATATTAAGCTGCACCGGGGGGTTTAGATTGGACATTAGGAAGAATTTCTTCAGAGAAAAGGTGATTAGACATTGGAATGGACTTTCCAGGGAGATGGTGAAGTCATTGTCCCTGGAGGTCCTCAAGGAAAGGCTGGACATGGCACTCAGTGCCATGATTTACTTGACATGGTGGTGTTCAGTCAAAGGTTGGACTCTATGATCTCAGAGGTCTTTTTCAAACTTTTTGATTTTGTGTGGCTTTATGTCACTCTGTGTAAACATGCTGACAACTAGTTCTCCAACTGGATATGTATCTGAATTACATAATTCAGACTTTTATGGAACAGGATGCAAGAGGAGAATACAAAAAGGATTTTTTCTTCCTTTGTGGTCATTTTATGCATTCTCAGAACATTGATGAATTATAAGTAGGATAAACTTCTACATTCATGTAGCAAAATGACCAGGTATGTTCAGTTTGGAACACCAATAATATTGACATCTAGGCAGTGGTCTCTTCCAACCAAGTGATTGATTCTGTGTGTGATTCTGTGTGTGATTCTGTTTTGCCATTAAATTCACAGAAGGCTCAGTTAAAGAAGAAAGACCAATAGAGGTAAAACACAAAATATGAGTAAATGTAAATAGTACTGTTTCAAATTTCAGAAATTATTTTATTTTGGTTTGCCTGTCAATTGATGTATAGGAAGGAGGAGTTTCTTTTTTCCTAGGAAAGAAATTAACTTTAAAGTTTTAAATGAGATGTGTATATCATTTGATATTCATCCGGGTATGGACAATTTACCCTCTACTTATATGGAGAATGGTAATCAATTACTTATTCAAGCAACTTTTTTAATAGTTAATCAACCATTGCCAATGGCTCTCTGCTGCAATAACTTTACTGTGTCACTGTCACAGCTTATACATGTTCCTGTTAATTGGATATTATGACTGTTGCCATGTTTTGTGTTATAGAATTTAAGTTAGTTCTACGTTAAATACAGCAGAGCATGATATCAAGGTTTTATTAAAATAATCCAGGATGAAAGTATGAGATAATGAAATGTTTTGCCTTCAATTACTCTTTCTGTTAGTTCATTGTTCAAAGTTCTCTGCAGTGTTTATAGGAGAAGTAGATGAGAAATCCTGTACTTCAGGTTTCAGTATTTCTACATTATCAGCTCCTTAGGGTGAGGACAGTCTTGTATTGTGTGTTTATGAAGAAGCTCAGACTTCTAACTCATCCCAGAGATAATTATCAGTGAATTGTTATTTATACAAAGTCCAAGTATGAGGTTCAGAGTTGGTCTGTGATATAAATAGGAATGTAGCCAAGCAATTAAATTATCATGAGGCTTCAGTGTAGTCTATTAGATATTTGGAAGAAAGACATTATTCTTTGCATTTCAATAAAACTGGTAACCAATTTTACCAATTGAGATGTTACCAACATAATAGAGCTACAAATGTATAAACCCATTGAGTTCAAAGTGTGATTGATTCCTTTATTTCAAAAAGCATGTTCCTTGTTTTTTTGCTTTAATGCCACTCTTAAATATGCCTTATGTAGGAAGGGCAGAGATATAAATTATTCTTTAATTTTCCCTGATACTGATACACTTTGCTTTATTTAGACATTTGATGTACTATAACCATATTTTATTGCAGTAAGTGTAATAATTTTATTCTTATCTTGGATTACTCTAATGTATTCCCTGGAGTTCTCTACTTTGTTTTTGTCTTAAAATATTAAACTGCAAAGTCATGAAGGCTGGGGATATAATCTCATTATGGCTGTGAACTTTCCCCAACAAAACAGGTTGTTGGTCCACAATTTGACAGTTTGACATAGATGCAAAATTACTATCAAAGGACCAAAGGTATTTCAAGAAGTATGTGGAAGAGGAGTGTCTGGAGAAGGTACCTGTGTGCCTGGTGCAGCTCCTGAGGCAGGGTGTCTGTATCATCCCCAGTCCTGGTGGGAATGAGAAGTGTGTGTATTCACCAGTAAATTCAAGCTGGGGCAGGGTATTAGACAGACAGGGCTGTGCTGGCACTCACAGGAGGAACTGCAAATGTGCAGTGCCTGAGGGACAGCTCTGTGTGTGTGTTTGCAGTGAGCATCAAGCTGGACCAGCAGGTAAGCAGGGGACACATGGGGCTGTTAAAGTGGCCTGGGATCCAAGCAGGGGGCAACAGAGAGGCTGTGGTGATACTCCAAGGATCTGCAAACGATTATGCTCTTGTGCATACAGAGAGTGTGAGTGTGTGTGTGCCACCAGGACTGACCCGTCCTCTCTGCAAGCTAAAGAGAAGGAGGGGACCTGGCTCCTCCCTGTGTTTATGCTGTATGTGAGTCCTGTGTGTGGCAGTGTGTTCTATCAGCAATGCCAGTGTCCTCTGTGTCTGTGTGTCTCTGTTTTTTTCTCTCTGGGACATGTGCCCTCTTTTACCACTGGTTGAAGGAGCAGCTGGGAAAGCACCAGCTGCATCTCTCAGTGTGAGCACAGACCCTGAATCCTGGGCACTGGGCTGGGCTCCAGGAGCTGCACAGCAGAAACCTGAGCTGGAGCAGCTGGAGCAGGAGATCACATTTCTTATGTCACTTAACAGTGGTATGACAACACCTGTTGGCATGGCTCTTCTGCATTAAAAGATTAATGGCTGTAAGAGGGCAGGTTCTTGAGTCCAGTGACAAAACAGTCTATTTCTGCTAAAACCTGAGAATTGTCATACATATACAGAGGCTGGGACTGCAGGGCAGATTGATGTCATAGGCCATCCTCAGAAGAGCCACTTTCTTAGAGATGTTGATGATAAACTAATTTCCAAGGATACTATTAAAAAGTATCAGTAATTCCTATAACTAGCATAATAGTACCACAGCTCCAGAGTATAAACTGATCAGACAAAGAATCTCAGAAACAATCAAAATCAGAGTTCAGAAAGCACAGAAAAGAATAGACATTGTCAACTAAAAAGGTCTTTTGAAACTCTAAGAGCAAATTAGATTAAATGTTTTTATTTATGCTGAAGGGAAAGATACTGACTTGTTCAGAGACCTGATTCAGATCTTAGTTGAAACTTTTTTTTTCAGTTTTAATTTCACTGTTTGCATATGAATAAAACAAATTTTGAGGAAAGTGCTTTTCATGAAAATTTATATTTTTGATTTTTTGTTGCAAATGATACATGATTCTCTTTAAAGCAAAAATGTACTTTTGAATTACATATAGTTCAGCACATGTAACTTGAGCTTGGTTGAAGGAAATATTTAATGATGTTTTCTTGGTTTTTCACTTAAAGACAGCCAAGGAAATGGCCTCATTTGCTTTGGCAGCCTGTCCCAATAATTAACAAGCTTTGCTGTTAAGAAGTTCACCTCGCACTGCATCTTTTTCTGGCTTAAGCTCCTATTTTTTAAATTATTTTTATTACTTTTTCCACTACAGTGGCATGGTCTTCACCACTTGCAATTTTCTGTCCATGAAGGTACCTCTACACTATAAGTAAGTAAACTTTCAATCTTCTTTTAATTTGTGGGGTGGAGGGGGTTTGCCCAGTTTAAAACAAGGCATTCTGTAGTTTTTCACACTTTTAACATAGTTAAATTTTATGAAAACCTGACATCCAAACTTACACATACTGTTCTAAATTTAAACAGTTCCCCAGTCTTTCACAGAATGGAAAACAAAAACCCAAAATCCCCTAAACTTCAGAGATGAAGATAAAGTTTTCTTATTCCTGTATCCCATAAAATAACTAACCTTTCTCTTTCAGTATCACTGTAACTTCAGTCACTCACTTCTCATGGAGAATGTTTCTTTTCCAATCCCCAGGTGTGCTTAGCAGGTGCATTTGTCTCACAAGTAAGGCAGGGATTGTATGTCTCTAAAGTTTGGAGAAGCCTCTGTGAAAATACACCGGAGGAAGAGCAAGCCACCACACAATGAAGAATAAGGAGAAAATACACGATAAACAGTCCTTCAAAGACAAAGAAGAGAGGAGGAAGAAGAGGAGGAGAAAGACGAAGAGGAGGGCAGGAGGAGCTGCAAGCCCGGGGCAGGGATCACCATCAGCCCTGTACATTCAGCATTTATTTGCTTTGCACTGAGGTGAATTTTATGTCACCAGCAAACATGATGCTGTGATTTCAGATGCCAAATAGCCCCCCTTTTTTCCAAGTGCTGTCTGAAGGAAGCTAATCTTTAAGTATGTCAGAATTAGAAAGGTCTCAGAAGAGGACAATAGCTAAAATTGACCCAAAAGTTTCTCAGAAAGAAGGGAGTGAAAAATCTGGAACAGGTTGTGAAATGAAGGAAAGAACCCATGAGGCATAATAATAATAACAATAATAACAAGAAGAACATAACATTTTAAAATAAATATTAATCTAGAAGAGGCAGATAGAGAAGATCTGTTCCACATGTCTTTGAATGTATGAGCAGGATATTTAATAGTTACAAAATAGCAATTTCAAAGCAACTGAAAAAAAACACACAAAAACCAACAACTTTTTTATAAGAGGTAGAGTGCAGAATATTTTGACATGAATTTTACAGGACAGATTAATGCATATTCCTCCTGTGAAAGAATGTAAGAAATTTCCCTTTGAAAATATGGAATTCATCATTAAAAATAATGTAATGGGAACATGATGGTCCTTGTGGCTGGTCTGTTATAGGAGTGATCCCACTGGTGGGTGGAGATGGCAAATTAGAAATCACTTATTATTTTTCACATCTCTAATCAGAATCTAACAGTTTAAATAGTTTTAAAGCATAAAAAGTGATAAAAAGCCTCTTATAAGGAGTCAGATAATTTCACACTTTCAAAGACTCTGTAAAGCATCTTGTTTCCACTATGACATATATTTCTTCTACACTTCCTTTTTTCTCTCCTCCGTGAGTCATTTAACTTCAATTATAAATTGACAAAATGAGGATTATCAAACAGAGCAGGGATGCAATATTAGGTTCCTAATCTATTGATACAAAGCTTTTGTTGAGTGGAGAAGAAAACCTGGATGTTAACTTTCTTTAAGCATTTTCTCAGTCACTTAAAAGCTGAGGCAGAACTGCCCTTCACAATTGTGGCAACAAGGTTAAGACGCATTACACGCTACTCTATATTATCCATACTTTCTGGTTGTTCATTTATATAAGGTTGTAAATACATATTGAACCATTTCAATCTGTTTTGTATCATTTGATTTTGTGCTTTATTACAGTAAGAAAGGGACTGCTAATATATTCATATTGCACTAATACCTGGAAACAATCAACCATATAACTCAGTCATTACACACCATAATAAATATTAATGCAATTTCCAAAGAGGAGAAATAAATCTCTCTGACTAATATTTCTCTAAGATGTGTAGAAATTTCTGGTGTCAGTATGTGCATCTCCAACCTGACTAAAATCTATCTTTATTGGATGAATGGGCAATCTGAACTGTTATGCAAATATGACCTTCAAGAAAGTTGAAACAGGGAAAAAAAAAAAGAAAAAACAAAAAGAAAATAAAAAAGGAAGATAACTTTGGCTGTCCAGCATCATGTAGATTCTTCTTAATTCCAGATGAGAGATCAGAATTATCCTTTAGATGTCTCTGATTTGTAACCAAAGGACTAACTGTGCATTAAGATCTAAAGTTTAAAAAAACAACCTGTTTGTACTATTTTTAACATAAAATGTGAACTGTAAATTTTCTTACTGAGATTTAGATTCTGAAAACAAAACTGGGGACACTGAGAGGGTGATGGTTCCATCTGGGTTAGAGTTAATTTTCTCCCCAGTGGCTGGTATGGGGCTGTGTTTTGGATTTGTGTTGATAATACAGAGATGTTTCTGTTATTGCTGAGCAGGCCCTGCACAGAGCCAAGGCCTTTTCTGCTTTTTGTAAGGCCATGCTGGGGAGGAAATTGGGGATCAGGGGAGGCTGGGAAGAGACACAGCCAGGACAGGTGACCCAAACTGACCAAAGGGACATTCCAGACCAGGTGACCTCATGCTCAGTATAGAAAGTGAGGGGAGGAAGGGGGGGAAATTTGCAGTGATGGTGGTTTTCTTCCTAAGTAACCAATCCATGTGATGGGGTCCTGCTCTCCTGTCTATGGGAAGCAGGGAATTCTCTGCTTGCTTTGATTTGCTTGTGTGCTTGGCTTTTGCTTTGTCTATTAAAGTGTCTTTATCTCCTCCCATGGGTTTTCCATCTTTTACTCTTCTGAGTCTCTCCCTGATCCCATTTGTGGGGGAGTGAGCAGCTGCATGGGGCTTGGCTGCTGGTTCAGGTTAAACCATGAAACTTAATAACAAACAGTACCCAATGGTTTGCAAGCTCTATTATCCAAAGACAGATACTTTGGTAGAATACTCTATTTGTTAGAGGATTTTTTCTTTTTTTTTTTTTTTTTTCTATCTGCACAAACTGTACATTGCTTCCTAAGATTCTGCAAGCGAAATCCATGCTATGTTAGCTGAAGACAGAGTGTTCCAACTCAAGCAAATATATAAAATGTATGAAATGAGGATTGCATTAAGAACATTCCTACAATTCCAGCAGTTTCCAAGAATGTGACTCATCCACAAGTTATAAGGCACCTGTAGTAACTGCTGCTCTTGGCAAAATACAGCACAGCTCTGAGGCTGGTTTGTGTTCACACACACCAGGGTATGGATGTGAGAGTTACTGAGCTCCATTCATCTCCCTCTTTAGGAAATGCTAAATACTTTTACCTCATTTATGTCTCATATGCATCAACCCAGGATCTGAAGGCTATAAAGAATATCCATGCTGAAGATCATCAGTGCCTGTAGGCTCGGATTTGATCTCCTCTTTTTCTGCAGACAAATGATTAAGCTGTGACTAGGTCTGCGTAGTTTGATCTGAGGTTAAGCTAAGCAAACACATATAAAATATGTGGAAAAGGGCTGGACACCGGTGGAGAAGTTGCCAAATGTGACAAACAATAGTGTGAGAAGAGGAAAAAAAGATAAAGTAGCTGCATGAATTTCACAAGTGTTGTCCTAGGGTGACTTTGTATCCCCAACTGTCTGTTCTGTTTATGCTGGATATTAGGTTCTGCACCTTTAACACTGGTTCCGGGAGTGAAGGGAGGACAGAAGAAGGGGGCAGTTTATTATCAGAAACTGCACTTGCTGCCCCACATTCCTTCTCACAGATTGTGTTTTCTGCACTACAGACAGCAGGAGAAAGCTCTCCTTTGATTTTTAGTTTGTTTTGGGTGGTTTTTTGGTGTTTTTTTTGGTTTGGGTTTTTTTTGTGTTTTTTTTTTGTTTGTTTGTTTGTTTGTTTGTTTTTTTAGCTAGCTGAAACAGAAAAGTTTCCCAGACTGTGTTTTTTGGTTTTTGGGTTTTTTTGTGGTTTTTCGTTTGTTTGGGGTTTGGTTTTGTTTTGGTTTGGTTTTTTGTTTGATTTTTGTTTTGTTTTGTTTTTTGGGGTTTTTTTTTTTTTTGGTTTGGTTTGGTTTTTTTGCTTGGAACTGATGAGCCTTGCTCTGCACTGAAAACCCAGGAAAACGCTGGGATCTCACACCTGGCCCATCAGGGCCCGGGATGTGGCATTTTCCAGAACAGGAGGGACTGATAAGAGACTGAGCAAGCTGAACTACACTCCATGACAAGGACCCTTTCTCTGAATTTGCAATTTCTCCAGAACAGCAAGAAGTTTTATTGTTTAACATTATTCATTTTTTTGTGCTTGTGAATAATTTGCTTGTTAAATAAACAGGTTTTTTCCACTTATCTCCAAGGAAATATTTTCCCAAACCAGTTGGGGGAGGAGTCACTTGAATCTGCTTTCTAGAGGGACCCCTTGGAAGCTTCCTCCCAGATTTGCCCTAAACCAGGACAGGTGGTTAATGACAGAATCATAGAATGGTTTGGGCTGGAAGGAACCTTAAAGGTCATCTAGTTCAAAACCCCATACCATGGACAGGGACACCTTCCACTATCCCAGGCTTCCCAAAGCTCCATCCATCCTGGCCTTGAGCACTTCCAGGGATGGGGTATCCACAGTTCCTCTTGGCAACATGTGCCAGTGCCTCACTACCCTCACAGTGAATAATTTCTTCCTAACATTTATTTTAAATTTACCCTCCTTCATCTTAAAGCCATTCCCTGACAGGCAGATCAAGCGTCATAGTATCACTGTGCTGATCATGGTGTAAAATGCAGAGCTCCAGTATTTCAGAGCCCATTTGTCCATGCCTTCATAACATACTTATCTTCTTCTTTTCTTCAGGATTTAAGTCCAATGAGGTTACTTAATCCTGAGCAAAGGATCATGCATTAAAGTTAGCCATCTAAGCTGACCTAGTTGCCTCTTTGCTCTGTAGGCAGTGGAATAATATAAGAACGAAAGAGCAATCCATCCAAGATAATACAACCAATACAGAGGTGATAAATCATCAACTGAGTGTTTTTCTTTCATTTTACACACCAGAATTATGGACACAATGGGATGCAGGATGAAACTAGGCTGTTTGTATATGTGTGTGAATATACAAATACATATTCAGGTAATATACTCCCTCTTTGGTACTTCATATTGGATCCATTTCTCCTTTTTTATTACATAAAATATACGGACACCAGACTTCATGAAACACATAATAAATATTATTCATAGGAGATCACATTCAAGTTTAAAGTTCTTTTCCTTCAAGTTTTGTGTTAAAATCAATTTAATTATATAGATACTTCTATTACTACTAGCCTTGGATTATACTTCACATTTCAGGACCTATTCATGGAGCAACTGTGTTGCAAGGCATTAGCCACAAGCTGCAGCAGCTGCCTAAAGCTGAGAAGTTATGATGAAAATTGATGTAGGATTACTTTTCCTTCTGACTGCCCCCAACAAGTCTCTGTAATTTATTTGCAAATCACTGTCATGTTCCTTGTCTTGAGACCAGAAATTCTGCCAGCTACTCTTCAACATGTCTAGTAATATCAGAAACTTTCTGCACCCTATATTTGCTGCCATATAAAGACTGCAGGGAAACAGCAATAGCTCAGAGCCTGATTTTTAGGGTGGCTCTGCTTCCTCACACCAAGAACTTTGGACTAATCTTATGTGTACTCTACATTAAAAAAATAAGAATATAAAGAACCACTTGTTGCTTAGAGATAACAGGTGAACAGTAATTCTTGGTGTATTGAAACAAACTTCAAAAGTTATTCCAATATCATTGCAGACAATAACTTTTCTTTTAGTGCAGTGGAAAGAAAGTAGAGATCAGACCATTTATCATCTCCATTTGGCCTTGGAATAATGTACTTTTGCTTTTTTCACAGTAAGGAAGACCCAAAAATGGCAGCATGCTAAGAATTATGAAACTGGAAGTGTTTTAAGTGGCTGAATTTTATCAAGAGATCTCTGTTTATCTCTTACTCAAGAAGATAACTTTCATTCTGCATTAATGAACTCTTTCATGTGCTGTCCATGATTTCTGGTCCAGCAACAAACAAACTGTGAGTACATGTAATTTTAAAGTTATATACTTTTATATACTTATAAAAGTTATATATATTTCTTTCTGCAATTTTACTAGTAATCAAACTTATCTCTTAGCCTTGAGCAAACAACTTTGACCCCAGCAGCATTTAAAATGAATCCTACAGCAAATATAAGAGCATAATTACAGTAAAACAACAACTTTATGATAAAATAAACTTCAGAGTTTTGCTGTCCAAGCCTTACTGTGCTATCTGTATCTATTTTCATTAGGCTGAAAAGCTCCTTGCAACATCAAGGACAGCTTAGGAGAGGGAGGCTACTAAATCATTTACAATATTATAAAAATGGTGTATTACGGCCATGTGCCTTTGAATACATAAAAGAGACTGGGAAGAATTGTAGACATGGATGTCTGTGTGTATAAACACAGAGGTGTAACTTTAGCTGTGTGATCATAATATTTTCCTGAACGTTATAATTCTATAGCATGAAGTGATAAAAGAACCAAAATATTGGTTAGATGTAACTGTAAAGGAATATATTTGAGATATGTGCATTTTGTAGCCTGAAAGAACTTCCATTCTCTTTTATCTGAATACAATTAGAAATAATCAAAAAACAAAAATGAGCTCTCTTCATTGCCTGGAATTAGTCACTGGAAACAGAGTATATCCTCAGCAGTTAGACCATGTCCTTTTCCAAGCCTGATTACACAGGAGAATGACTATAAAATGGAAACATTAAAACAATAGGATTGTGGTATTTGTTTTTGAGTTTTCCATGGTTTTGAACTCCAAGTCAATGCTGCTGAAGAGGATTGTGTTACCTGTCAATGTACAATCTAGTTTTTGCATAACGCTCATGAAATATTGAAAAAGAAGACAAAACACCAGTGTTTATTGGCACAACAGATTCGTTTGCTGAAATCATAAATATTTATGATCAGTCCATGGCTAACACTGTGACAAAGTATATCTCTGAAACAATAAAGTTTTGTGCTTTGAAGAGATGGGACTGTCTTCCCAACAGAGACTGCTCCTATACCCGGACACTGAAATGTGTGCAGACACATCTTGAATTCTGACCCAGAAAGATACTTCTTCAAAGAAATTGCCACAAGTTTGGGAATTTGCTCACACAACAGGGACAATGATTTTTTTTAACTGTTATATATGAGCTCTTGGCATTGAAACCATGTGGATTGTATATGCATGCACACAAGTTAATTACTAGGCAGTAGGCTACATTCTCTAGCAGTTTGTACATTTGTTGCTGTTATTTGCTGTTTCTATTATGACAAAACACACAGAGCCTACATCTGAAAGCAATACTATGCTAGGTAATAGTCAGGCATAATAACAGGCTGCTTCAGAGAATTTCCAATTAAAGAATTAGATAGCAGAGTACAAATTTATGATACTTAAAACTGTACTTTTCTTAAAAATGTACAGCCTTTTAAATTGTTTTAATCCTTACCAAACAGTTCAGTTATTTCATCATTTGTTTGTTTTTTCCTTTGTACTTTCATTTCAAGGTTCTTGGAGAAAATTATTTTTCTAAGAGTAATTTAGGATTTTTTTCTTCTTAGCCCACTCAAGCTGCTGCAACAAAAGGTGACTCAGTTTCAGTGTAGATTCTCAATTAAATTTCCTAAATGTAGGTTTCATAGAATCAAAGAACCTTTGGGCTGAGAAAGGGCCTTAAAAGTCATGGGCAGGGAGGCCATTCACCAGATCAGACAGCTCAAAACCTCATCCAACATGGACTTGAAGACTTTCAGGAATGGGTGTCCACAGCTTCTCCGATAATTTGTCCCAGTGCTTCATCACCCTCTGGGTGAAGAATTTCTTCATAACATTTAGTCTAAAACCTATTCTCTGTCAATTTAAAACCATTGCCCATTGTCCTCATGTTCTGCTTGTATAAAAAATCCCTCTACCTCCTCTTAAAAGCCCTCTCAATGTATGTTGATGTACACATATTTAATGTATGTTGAGATTCCAGCCAAGATCGGGTTAATTTTTGCAGTAGCTGGAAGGGAGTATGGCTAAAATACAGAGGTTATTTTCTAACATTCACATAATTGAGGGGATGGGGTATAGGGACTCTCCCCTCCTGGGAGAGGAAGTTCCTTCCAGTCAGTAAATCATAGGAGAAGCTGTCTGGCATTGTTTGTTGTCACAAACTTTCTATGTAAATAATTTATCCTCTTACACTTTTTGTTATTAATATTGTTGGTGTTGCTGTTTATTTGCTTGCCTTATTGCATATCCAGTAATTTTTCCTTATCTCTGCCTTTTGTGCTCCCAACTGGATGAGGAAACAGCTTGTAATTTTAACCATAGTACTAAACTGGAAAATACCATTCCTAAACAAAGACACTTCCAAGGTACTCGAAGGCTTCAATGAGGTCTTTCCACAACCTTCTCTTCCCCAGGCTGGACAATCACAGCTCTCTCAGCCTGTCTCCATAGTAGAGGTGCTCCAGTCCCCTGAGTATCTTTGTGGCCTCTCTGGACTAACCCTAGCAAGTCCTGATCCTTCTTGATTTGAAGATCCCAGAGCTGGACACAGTACTCCAGGTGAGGTCTCATGAGAGAGGAACCATGTGTTGCTAAAGGTGCTTTTGGATACTTAAGACATTTAAATTGAGCTGGAAGAAAATATTTGACACCTACAGATGAATTACATCCTTCTGCAACAGTAGCTTGCAGCCAGTCAGGACACAGAGTACTTTATAATATACTGGGTGTGTATATTTGGGAAGCTGAATGGCTGATCTACCTGTCTATGCCTTTTGTAAGCTACTCTTGAACTACTTAATGCAATCAATAGAGCTTATTGAACCTTTTAGATCACCCAAATGTAGACAAATAGAACATGATTTTTATACTAAACATATCTAATGCTATTTGTCACGCTCTATGCATCTTGTCTGCTCCCCAAATTGTGATCCAGAAGGATGTGTGCCTCCTGAACTTCCTGTGTCAGATCTGTGAGTTCTGCTGCAGATTTCTGAGGGCACATTAATACAACAGAATTGAGCCCATGTTAGCTCAATACCTGAATGGATTTTCCACCTGCACTGTACTGCCACGATATCCACTGACTGAAAGGGAGTTTAGAGACACCTAATATCCTTATAAATACCCAAATTTAGGTACCAACCAGAATCACTCCCTTTGTTTTTCATCCAAATTCTCAACATTAAAACTAACTGGACTGATTCAAAATACAGCAAAACCCTCAATTTTAATTTAATACACATTTTTAAAAAACCCAAAAAGCCAAAAACCCCGACAAGTTTCTTTTAATGCAATAGGCAGATACTTGGATTATTATCTTCAGACAAAGCAGATCAACATTTTATTCATTTCACTTCACTTCAGATATTCAAAAGAATATTACTTCTTTCTTGAAGCATATTCTTACTAGCAGTATGTAGAGTGCTGTGATGTATAAGAAGGAAGAGTAGGGTTTTAATACCCTCCTGTTTATGCTGTTGTAAATAAAACTGAATGAGATGCAGAAATAGGGAATATGCCTTTACAGTATCCAACTGTCTCAGCTTTCAAGCAGAGGAAAACTGCTCTGACTTCTGCTCGTGAACAGCTTCTCTAGTTTATATCTTACATCCACTTGATATGTATAAATAATTATTTGGTAGATCACCTAAACATATCAGGTCTTGTTTTCAGAGAGCTTCTGCCCTCTATTTTTAGATTAGCATTTTAACACAAGCACTTCCCAGAATGTTCTCTAAATGACAAAACATCCTTGTTTCCCTCTCATCTCCTCTTTCTGTCTTTAAGGAAGCAACACTTATGGCAGAGCCTTTAAAGCTGTATGTATCTTCATTAGTTCTATAGCCAATACATCCTTAAATAATTCTGTCTCTTTGCTTTGTTTTCTTTTGTTTTCAAGAGAGCACATCAATTTTGCTCTCTTTTCTTTATTCAGATGTTAGTTTTCATTAAAAGTACGCTTTGGCTGATGTTAGCAACAAAGCCTAAAATCTAACAAATTGACAGATAGTTCTAATATCTGGTACTTTAAAAATGAATGAAGAATTTAAATAAATAAAGCATATTAAAAAAAATAAAGAGGAACATACTAAAACAAGTCCTGTGTTTAGAGTTTAAACCTTCAGACTTTTCATACTCAAGTGAATATATTAATCATTTGAAGACGGAGAACTTTTCTTTATTTCTGTCTTCTCACCACCTGTCCCAATTTTCTGCAGAATAATATTGCAGCCACTGAGGGCTGAATTATGCTCTGCCTTTGGAAAAGTTATAAGCTGATGGCTAGAAAACATTCCAGGCATTAGAAAATTTTTAATCTTAAACCCTTTGATATGAGGCTGGAATTAAATCAGAGTCCTGTAACCACTCAGGTGTTAGAAAAACGTGTGGGTGGTTTTACTGCCTTCATAGAGAGCAAAAATTGAAAAAAAGAGCAGATGATATTCTTTTCATGCAATCTGTCCATTCAGAACAATTCCAGATACTTTCAAAATATTTCTAAATTACTAAATCCCTCAAGTATTTTCAAAGGCAAAATCTAGTTTCTGTATCCTTTTAGGTTTAGAGGTATACAGCTCTGCCAATACTGAACCTGTAAATCTTAATATCTGGGAAATTTTCATCTTGAGGATGTGAATTAGAACTTATATTATAGAAGAATTGCAATTTGAAAGTTGAATATGGAATGTAAATAAACTTGTTTCCTTGGCTTTTGATTGTATTTTTCTTGCTTTCTCATTGTTTTGGTTTTTTGTCCCAAACACCACCATGATCAGATTAGATAAATTAAATTATGTTATCTACAGTGTTAGTCATATTAGTGGTGCCTGGAATAATTTAATCGTGAAAATGACTGTCAAGAAATGGATTTGTACAGGGAAGTCTATATATAAATCTATTTGTGTCAATACAGTTAAATTGAGAGGATGAGCTTGATGAGCACTGCTAGTGAGTTCATTGAAAATGTGTTATATTGTGTGTGTATCATGGATTAGCCTCTCTGATGCTGCTTTAGCCATCTTGATGTCTTGGATCCTGCAGATAAAGATTTCATCTAGGGACTTAGGAGTATTGATTTGATGAATCTTAAAATCTGTCCCTTGTTGATGCAATTGGGTGTGGGGAAGTTTCTGCTTGGGATCCAAGACTCTTCTGTTGTGCGAGCTCAATTCTTCCCCTTGCCAAACACAACCTGGCGGATGTTCTTTGCCTCGGGAACTGACTAATGTACCAGACGAAGAGTGCATGTGACAGCATGTCAGCTACTAGGAGAAGAAAAATAGAAAAGGAAATGATTTAGAATAAATAATCATTTTCATTCAAGTGTATAGGAGAATATGGCAGAGAATGAACAAATAGACATATTGTAAGGCAAAAGGGAATGAGGGAAATTAGCTTTGCTATTCCCATGTCAGTAATAATTTTCTGGAATATTTTATTGTTGTTTTGAACTCAGAAGGGAACGGCTTACAGAAAACTTCTGTAAGAGAGAAAAGCATACCAGATCTGAGAATCTGCATATACCACAACTGTTGACGGAGGTCCCTAAAAATGCTCAAAGGTTTTGCCTTTTAAAGTGCAGAGCATTGACCTATGTTTGCTCCTGCTGATGCTAAGAAGCTCAGTGTCACTGTGCCTGAGTTTATTCTGACATCTAAGAGATTATACATGTCAAGCTACACTGATCATATACTTAGAAAAGCCATAGTTCTGTTTTAGAAGCATATTGCTTTATGAGAAGGAGGTTCTCTGACCAAGTCAGGTGCTTAAAACTTGATCTTTCATGCACAAGAGGAAAGCAAGACCGTGTCTCCAAATGTTTGCAGAATGTTATCAACTGTCTTTACCTTGCAACGCAGTCAACTGTACAGACCAATAGATTATCATTATCCAAAGACTGAACAAGCAGTGAATTAATTTCTCTGTAGGAGAGAGTTCCTGGAGAGATTTACATACTGAATTAGCAAATTCACTGATCTGGCAATCCAGCATGTTTTGCATTTAAATTCATTAGGCAGGTTTTCCTTCTTTGTATTTATATTTTTGAGGTGAATTATTATGGCTTTGTCAGATGCAAAAATTTTTCATAAGCTAAGAAAGAGAATTTTGCTCTAGGAAGTAGAGAACAGGACTGGGAGCAAAATAAATATTGATTTTTTTTCTTACCTGAAATAAACACCACCATTAAAGATTCTAGTTAAGGTTTTACTTGTGTCTTACAAAGTCCAAAAAAAATTCTCTAACTCTGCACAAAAAATTAGTAGACTGAAAAACGGAAGGGAATATCTGGGAAACATACAGTAACTTCTTGGTTTCCGTGTAGCCAAATAGTTTAACACAGTTACAAATGTGTGTCGGTGGACCTGGGCTATCAGAGGTGATCACCAAGCTGCTCTATCACTCCACCTCCTTGCAGGACAGAGGGAAAAAAATACAGTGAAAAAGCTCATGGATCAAGACAAAGATAAGGAAATAACTCACCAATTTCTGTTGCAGGCAAATCAGACCTGACTTGAGAGGATGAATTTAAATTATTTCCAATTAATAACATAGTAGGTTAGTGAGAAACAAGAATAAAATTAAAAGCACTTTCCCCTTACCCTACCCTTCTTACGCTCAAATTCTCTCCCTAGTCATGGCCCACATCTCCTCCAAGCAGTGCAGAGGGAAAGGGAACATGAGTTAGAGACAGTTTATAGCACTTGATCTGTGCTATTCCTTCTTCCTCATGCTTTTCTACTATTCCAGCTTGGGGCTCTTGCCAGGGGAGGCTGTCCTGCACAAAGTGCTGCAGCACTGCCACTTCCAATTGCTGCAGTTCTTCACAAACCTCTCCAGCATGAGTCCATTCCATGGTGTGCAGTCCTTCACTTATTGGACACCTTTCTCCTACCTGTCTATTCATCTTTTAGCACCACTGTTTCTTCTTCCTGAACCTCAGTGATACAGTCCCTTAGAGATAAAGCCCATTAAATGATATAAAACAGAGAGATTTGCATAAATTCCTTGCCTGAGAAAGCCACTAAACCAAAGGGTTCAGCAACTTGGAAATACAGTTGTGAGACATATTCCTGTATGCCCTGTTCTTATATCTTTACTGAGTACCCATCACTGCCTAACATCCTTAGCTGGTGTCTCTGTGCTGTGTTGTTCCATACTCTTCTGGTTTGGGAAAAGACAGATTTTTGTGGGAGAAGGAAAAGGAAGTCAATGTGTTACAGTGAGTCTGCAATGGCAGATTTTTCATGATAGGTCAGTGTTTGTAATGAGGTTTTTTTTACCTGGTTTATGATACACGTTCAGCCTGTTCAGTGTTTAGAAACAGAGGACAAAGATGCTGCAATTCTTGAACTAGAACTCCAAGATGTCAATAATTTAAGTCCATATAACCTTGGAAATATGAACAGTAATTGTGGTGTGGCCAAAGGTGTCAGTTTTGCAGAGTTACAAGGATAGTGAAACTAGATAAGACAGAAAGCAAAAATCACAATAGAAAGTCTGATTACACACAGATTTCTCCCTTCCCATTTGCTGATGGTAATTATCTGCAGTATGGATGTGTTTAGATGTAAAAACCTCAAGTGGGAAAGGCTTGGGATAGATCTTTTGATATTGCAAACCATCAAGAGACTCTGATGTATTTTACCAAGTCAGAGGCTACCTCATAATCTTCCTCTTTCACTCTAACACAGAAAAAATTTGTGTCAAAAAGCAGTTCTCACTCTTACCATGCATCAAATGATCTAGTGACTACGTGGCACAGGAATGGGAAGGTCAAAAGCAAATGACAGTTTTGAGGATTCTGCTATGTGTTTATGCAGCATTGAGAGATGTCCAATGCATAGCTGACTTATTTTCAAAAAAAAAAAAAAAAATAAATGTCCCATGCGAAGCAAGGAGAAAAACAGATGAAGATCAAGATGTGATGTCAAGACGAATTGTTTATAAGGTATCATGTCATGTTAAGTCTTTATGTAATTTGAACGTACAGAGCAAAAAAAGAAAAATTACTGAGATCATTTCTCAACAGAAAGAAAGTAGGATCTACAGATATAAGAGGTGGAGGATTGGAAAGCTATCATTCCTTTCCCTTGCAATAGCTGGAGAAAGGTCTGGCTACATTCTGAGCTAGATGAACAAGTGTGTGGAAAGATGCTTGGCATCCAGCACAAAGCATAAGATGTAATACAAACTTGCCTTCAATCCCAAAGAAGCATCTGCATCTGTTTTTACTTATTTATCACTGTTTAATAAAGTGAAAAGAGAATACTTTGATATTTATTGAATACATTCAGCTTGAGATATCAAGATCACAAAATCATCCCAGAATCACAGAAGGGTTTCGGTTGGAAGGACCTTAA
The DNA here is from genome assembly GCA_013398615.1 of Brachypodius melanocephalos. NCBI lineage: Eukaryota > Metazoa > Chordata > Aves > Passeriformes > Pycnonotidae > Brachypodius > Brachypodius melanocephalos. Next base: position 5,038,327 of record VZSR01000824.1, read on the forward strand.
AGAATATCTTGTTCCAACCCCTCTGCCAAGGGCAGGGATACCTTCCTCTAGACCAGGGTGCTCAAAGCCCCTTCCAACCTGGCCTGAACATTGTCAGGGACAGCTTCTCTGGGCAACCCACTCCAGAGTTTCACCACTCTCTGAACAAAGAATTTCTTCCCAATATCTATTCTAAAACATATTCTCTGTCAGTTCGAAACTATTGTCCCTTGTCTTCTCACTACATGCTCTTATACACAAATTTTCTCCATCTTTCTTGTAGGCTCTCTTTGGGTACAAAAAGACTCCAATCAAGTAACTCTGAACTCTTTCCTAGACTTCCTAGAAACCCTCTTCTCTTAGACTTTTCTTGTAGAGACCTGCTCCCTCCATCTTATCATCACAGTGGTCCATGCTCATATTTGATTGAGAGCAGCCCTGCTGTGAAGGCCTTTGGGATTCTGGTGGATGAGAGGCTGGTCATGAGCTGGCAATGTGCACCCTCAGGCCAGAAAGCCAAATGTGTCCTGCAACAGAAGCAGTGTGGCCAGCAAAGAGGGCCAAGTCCAGCCTTTTTAATCTTTTGAACCTTCAAATAAAAATATCTATACAATGCCAATAAAGAAGTCAGCTACTGTGTTCCTCTGCCACCAGCTAGTATTTCAATTCCTACACAAGCTACCTCTCCTGTGAAGTCTTCTGACCTCTAAACCTGATGCCATGAGAGGTGTTCAAAGATATGCTGGGAGCTGACAAATTAATGTCCAATTCTGTCCTTTTCTAATTCAGGTTAATTATCCAGGACTGGTACATTTCAAATGTATGAAATTCATCTTGTCTCATTTTAGCCATCTTTAAATTAGGTGGTGACGTTATTAATCTCGTTTCTATACATAATCACTAGAGTGTATGAGAGCTTCCATCAGAAAGTGATTCATTATGTCTGTCTGGAATGTCTTCTTCAGGAAATACTTCTTGTTCTCCATTGACTAGAGAAAGAAGCTTAGGCAGCAAGTAAGGAATAGCTGCCAATTTCTGAATGCTTAAATCAGATGGCTAAATCTGCACACAATTTTGAAGGCTAAGCTGTACCACTGAGCCTTGCTAGGTGGGGTGTGTGATAGTAACAGCGAGAACATTGCCATGCTGTGGAAAACTCTGTGAGATGAGTCCAAACTGTGGTTTAATAGCAACTTGAATTCCTAGCTGCTGGTTGGTTTACACAATTTTGTCTCTACTGTGTCAGTACAAATACCTTTTTGTTTGTTATCCCAAATATATCACTCTCACTTCTCAAACTCATGGAGAAATTGTATCCATCCCCTTACCTCTGCACTTTTCCTGCAATAATTGAATCTCACCAGAGCATCTTAATATCATTGTTGAGATCAATAAACTCAGTTGAATGGCACATTAACTTTTTTGTGAACTGAATATTAAGTAAATAGTTGTATTAGCTGCATTTGACAGTAACTGATAACACAGATATTTGCATAATCAGTAGCTAAGTGATGCCATAATAATCTGCTCTGCTCTGCCCCATCCTGCTTTTAAAATAAAAGCAGAGTCAAATCCAACACTCCACAAACAATTTGAGCAAAACCACTCCTGCAAGTGCTCCTAAAACTGTTTTCACACAGAGCACTGTGCATGGGATATTTCTCTTGGCACATGAGCGTAAGATTTACTCCACTCAAATTGCTGCCCAGCTTCTTTCCTGAACAAAAATCACAAAAAGGTAGATGCAGATTCGTGCTATGTGTCTCCAGCTGACAGGGGATCAAGCAGAAGTGTCACACATCATGTGCCTTCAGGGCTGCCTTGAGGACAATGTTAGGGAAGATCCAGAGGAGCACTTATCTGCAGACTCCCTCTGCTATGTCTGTGTCTCCCTTGTACTGGAGAGCCAAGGAACAGACACAGAACCTCATGCATGGCCACAGCACTGCTGAACAGGGGGGAAGTAATGGACCGAATTAAATTTTGAGTAGATGTTGTTCCTGAGAGTAAGGATGAAAGGAACACTGAAAGAAATAAAAATCAGAGGAGAAATGAACCACCAAAGGTATTCTGAGCTGTTTCAACCTTAAAAGAGGCAACTTGGTTGAGCAAATACAGAAGATGGACTGAAACAAGACCACCATGACAAGGACACCGTGACAAAGAACTATGATGTATTCTGAAATATGGTCAAGATTGTTTATCATGCTTGATGCAATCCATTAAAGGTTCCGATTTTCAGGAGGGAAAAATAGTATGTATGGTGAGTTGATTCACATGAAAACTGCAACCATATTTTTGATTTTATGCTAACCTGGTAAGCATCAATAAATAAACTTCCTGTGAAGTTATAGGGAAAGTGAACCTTTCCTTTAGCTGCTGGTGTTACTGGGTTGGTTCTATTATTATTTCTCAATCAGACCTATAGAGGATGGGGCAAGAGAGAAAAACTGCACATTAGACATCTAATGGACAACCCCAAATCCAACATTTGAATCACAGTGGCATCATCTAAACACCCTCCCACCCAGATGAATTATTAGAAGAATCTGATTTATGGAATCTCATATTTATTATGGTTAAATTCCAACAGCTGAAAGTTCAAGAGTAGAATTAAAATGTAATATAAACATCAGCTCAAATATTGCATAGCTTTAATTATGATATTAATTTTGCTAATAAATAAAGGTGACTGGAATGAAGATACCAGTTTCATATGCAATTTTAATATTTTAGAGTTTAAGAGATTTATTTTCCATCCTGTACCAAGAAAAGAAGTGAAAATTTTGAGTTTGATATGAAAGTAAAATCTATCTTGCAACGATTTTTATTTCTTTTCTGACTCCTCCACATTTTCTCATTTTTCTCCTCTTTATTTTGCATTTTAGAAAGAAGTAAAGGGAAAAAATGGAGCAAAGGAAGAAGGAAAAAAAGGCAGAGGGAAAGAGCTAGAGAGAGAGAATGAAAAGAATGAGAATGAGAAAGAAGAAAGAAAAGAGAGAGAAAGAAGAATCTTTATTGTAAATTTTATTCATTTCATTCATAATTTTTTTCTTCCTGAAGTATAAATAACTGTATAGACTAAAAAGGTTAAAACAATTTATGTGCTCTATCTATAGCTCTCATGCACCGACTGTATTTTGGGGTTATAAGCAGAAACAAATTATTTGGGACTAAAGCACCATGGATTTCCTTGAAACATTCAGACTTCCAACATCTTTTCAAAATCTTTTATCATCACAATAATTTTTGAGGGAAAAAAAGATGCCTGATCATTCTAGATGCTAACGTGAAATAGTATTGGGGTGGATAAAAACTATTTATTAGTATATTTGAGACTCTTTTTCTGTGACAATGAAGGAGCTTATACACACACCATGTATCAATATATCCAAATTTCTTTTGCATGGCAAAACTGTTGTACAATTTAATGCCAACCTGGATTTCAAGGTTTCAGGTAACAGTTTCATTATTTCCCTCTTTACTTTGGAGTGCTTGTTGACAGACTGCTCATCTATTCCTCAATAAACAACAGGCTGGGATAAAGTATTAATCAAATATGGGGGTTTTTTTTCATTAATCCCCTGTAATTTTAAATATATGTGAAAGCCTTTCCTCCTTTGTGTGCAGATGCAGATTATAAATTCATATTGATATGTATTTCTGGGGAGCATAGTTGGAAACATAAGTTTTTATATTAGACATTTTAAGTAGATTAAATTAGTGCTATTATTCATCTAGGTACAGTTATATAGAACACTTCTGAAAAAAAAAATATAAGTCACTGTTCTGTTTGCTTTACACTGGCCTTTGATATAGATACCAGATTCCTGGAGGCTGTAAACCAGCACAATGCACTTGTGCTGTTCGGTCATTTACAATCTGGTTCTGATTCACCTCATGTACTGTCCTGCTATACTTTTATGCACCTGCACAGTTTGTAGTCCCGTTTCTTGATTGAATTTAGAAAGTAGTTCCCATTATGATTTTTAAAAATATATTCTTATTTCGGTTCAGCATTTTAATCAACTCAGTACTTTTAGTTAATCCTTGGCATATTTTATACCATTCTTTCTATAATGGTATAAAATGGATTCTTTCAGTCTTTCTATAATGCACACAAGAGATTTGTGATATTAAAAAAGCACTATAATTACTTCTGCCAGTTAACATCGTTATAGTTAAATGCCAGCTAAATTATTGAGAGGTACTGCTTAGTGCTGTGGGGATAATCTAAAGTGAAATACTAGAAAATGCTGTTCCCACCTATCTTTCACTGACAGATTTGGTTTTTTGCAAAGCAGATCCATTATGATCCTGATTCAAACTGAATGGCATCACCTTCATCAAATGAAGGTTGGAGATTTTCAAAGCAAATGGGTAGGAATAGGTAAACACAGCTGGGTGAAACAGAAACGAGTCTGAGTCAAACCTACCAGAAACCTAGAAGAGATAAAAGAGAATTTTATGCTTTAGAATACTGCTAATTTTTTTAAAGAAAATGTATGATCTTTCTAGGATTATAACTCAGTTAATGGCCCAAATGCCTCAAGTAAAGCGTTGCATCAATAGTAAGTGAGGTCTAGAACTAATGTGCATATTTACATCCTTTTCACTCTCTGAGCTCCTCTGTGGGTTTTTGTATGAACTTCCATCACAATCATTGTATATTCTTTGCTTTAATAGTTTTTCAAACACACTTTATCTGGTCTGCCTGGCATCATAAATATATGGGTTCTTAAGGATAATTATTATAGCTTAATATGTTGTTTACTAAATACTTTTATTACAAGATGACGGAGGGGAAAAAAAAACACCTGCCAGTGAAATACAATAATAGGTTAAATCCAAGCCAACTCTATAATAAAATAAAACAGCATTTTATAGCCATTCACTGCTTTGGTCCAGCTGGTATGAATTGAGATAACTCCACTGATGCCAATTTATAGCAGATAATGAGCGATTTCAGTCTTTCAAGCAAAGAAGAAAGAGAAACGAGATGTGGAAAATGAAGGAAAGATGACTTTTAGGATGTAATATGTCAGGAAAAAAGAAAGGCAAAGTCCAGAAACTTGATAGAGATGACAGTGTCATCTGTCAGTATAAAGTTTTTACACTTTTTCAAGGTGTCCTACCAAGATGCTGTGGTGAGTGCCAACAGCAGAACACTCAGGGGCAGCTGGCTTTTATAAAAAAGTACTCCTATCCCAAATCAGAAACAAAGACCATATGTTATTCCATCTACAAAGGACTTCTCTGCATGTGCAGATGTGTGGATGTGTCTGTGTTATCCCTGTTTAATGGCAGAGATTTTGTTAACCACTCTCTCAACAGAGAGACATGGCTTGGTGGCCAAACTTCAGCACAGATCATCGTCAGAGAACTCCATGACTTTGTGCAGACTGAGAACACAGCCTGAATGGAAACTTGCCATAAAACTCTCAACTAATATTAAATGGCATAGGTTTTCATTTAATGTAAATATTCTAATTTAAATTACTTGAGGATGTGAAATGCTGCCTCTAGAACTGGCAGGTACTTTCCAGATTGATCGTGTATTAAAATACTTGGAAAATAATTCTGCTAATTGCAAATTGTTTCTAACTAAATACTAAAATGCATAATCTGTGTTCCAGAGTGTGCTGGAATTGTCCCACCACTGTATTCTCATTGTGTGTGATGGAAATTATAAGTGAAGGCAAATAACAAAGCACTTCAAGCAGTTATTAGAAATTCAAAGAAAATTTGTCTTTGATTATTACTGGGAATTGCAAGTCACCTATGGGCATGGACTTCTAGTGATAAAATTTTCTCTGGGCAGCCCTTATTATCCTTCATACTAAGTTTAATAATGATCTCTGAGCACTAAGTTATGAGATTTATTTGATTTAGGTGGACTTCCTAATTCGCTTAGACTTATGTACTCATTGGTCATTAGAATATTTCACAGCAGATGAGGTTCAGTCTGGCACTTAGCAATTTTAGAACATATTACCAGGGTAATGAATACTCTTTCTATTTCAGCCCTGTCCTTTTTCCCATTCATTATGATTTCACCTGTCATGATCTGTCTGATGTTGCATTTTCCACAGTGTCCCCACCCATACCAGGCAGCTTCATGACCACAGAGAGAAAACCTTTGTGTTGTAATACAACAAAATTGAAATGCCTTAGTTCAGCTTTTTTAAGCTAACTATTAGTACATAACAAAAAAAACAAATTATTTTTTGTGTTGACTTCACTAGTCAAATTTAGAGCTTTTATGAGGTGATTTGCACAAAAATGGAATATCTGCTTTATACTAGAATTGGCTGCAAAAGATCCCAAATCAACAAAACTTGTTACTCAATCATTTCCTGACTATTCATATGAAGTTTCAAGAAGCTCAGAAGTATGGCAGAGATTTAGACCAAGTGATTATTTATCTAAAATACTGTAATAGAAAGTGAGGTCTTCATCATTTTATACTTATTTTTCTTGTTAACACCTTATTCACTCATCAGGAAACAGAAAAAAATCTAGGAAAGTAATCAAACCTTTCCTTTATCACTCTTTTATCTTAAATAATACATTTTGAATAGGTAAAATAGCCACATATAGCAAAAATTATGAAAATGATCAGGAGTTTAAAGAATATAAATGGCATTAAAAAAACCACAAAAAAATTAAAGGAAATTCTCCAACAAGACAGAATATTGAAAACGACACATAGAAAACATACATGTGATACGACAAACTGAATTTTACACTTAGATGGACACTAGTTGAACAAAAATCAGTTTTAAAAAACTCAAAAACAAGAAAAAAAGAGAGTCAGATCACAAATAATTAAGTAAAAAGCATGAAGGAGAACCCAGATCAAATCCCAACGCAAGTTTTCTCTAATTAATTTAATCAGACATGTTCATGGAAAAGGAAACATGGGTTTCATTACTCGGGCAGTGAAGGCTTAATTTCATATCCAGTGAAGTCAGTGAAACCTTTGTTACTAGCATAAGTAAAGAGGCAGGAATTTGGAGTTTACATTGATAAACTGTATAACCTTTTTCCTTACAGAAAGACTCAAACTCTTGATTCTTTATCAGTGTGTAGGAGGATTAAACTCTGGCAAAAAAAGAGCAAAATTGAAAACAATTTGGTCCATGCAGGGGGAAATCTCTCAACATGCCCAGAAGCCAGCAGCAGGAGAAGTTACCTGTCAGTGTCTGCAGTTCTGCACTGCTACTCTGGGCACGTCATTAAGAGATTTAAAGTGTTTCTGCATCCATTTGCAACGTGTGATATCTTCAAGCTATGTATGCATTTTATTTCAGGATTTTTCCAGCCAGGGATTGATTCTCTTTTCTTAAATGCCTAAGGCAGAAGTTAATGGTCCTGCAAACTCTCCTCATATTTTCCTTTATTTACAGAAAGGAAAATAAATCCACTAACCCAAACAAAACCACTGCAAAATCCCTAAACCATTCCCCTCCACATAAAAAAAAATAAATTAAAAAAAAAAAAACAAAAAAAAACCAAAAAAAACCAAAAAACAAAAAACAAACAAAAAAAAATATAAAACCACAAACAAACAAAAAAACCCAACAACAACAAAAAAAACGCCACAAACTTTAAGACATTTATAAAAGTCAAGAAATCAAAATTTCTATTGAACGGTTATGGGACAAAAGGTATAAAAAGCTCAGGAAAACACTAGTGCCCACCTGGATGGCTGAAGAATAATATTCCCAATGGTATTGCCTCTCACTCCTAAAGTATATAGTCCCAATCCTCCTGTGGTGGACAAGGATAAGGTGAACATTTTTTGTTCATGAAAAGAGTTTTTATAGGTCATAATTAATTTTTGTCTGTAGCTTGTGGAAATAGAAAAAGAAACACTAAGGTGAAAGCATCTGTGTACTTTAGGATCAGGGATACTTGATTAAACAAATAGGAAAACTAAATTTTCTAGCATCAGAAACACTCAAAGTCCCTGCAACTGAATTTCCATTAAAGAATTACTAAGAATAAATCAATCAAAGATGCAAATAAAAGATGTGGGTCTCTTTTCTTCAGCATCTCAGATTAATGAGATGACCATTTTAGAATAAGCAGCCTATGCTTCTGTGCTTCTGTGATATAGTGACCATTGATATAACTTTTTTCTCACACTGTTCTGATGCCATTTCACTAATTATACTGCTCTGTTCTTCACTGCTTTTCCTGATCTTTGCATTTTTGTTGAATAAATGTGGTTACAGAGTTATAAAGTGGAACGATATTATAATTTTATTATCATGAATTGTGCATAATTGAATATAAGTCTGAACTTCATAGTGATAATTAATTACTCCCTGACCATTTTTTGCATTCTTTCTAATTTTTTTTTGCATTTATTTGCAAAAGAAAAGATATAATGGGTGAGTACTTCAGAGTGCTTTTCTCTTTTGCTCCACTCTTAAAGGGATTTCCTTCCACTTCCATGGAAATTAAATGAAAGAATACTTTGCATTTCAGTGGCTGGGACTTAAGGCTGTGCTCTCTCTCTCTCTCTGTATATATATATATATATATATATATATGTATGTATGTATATATATGTATATGTATATATTTATAATGATAAATATATTTAATTACATAAAATATTTTGTCCCACACAATAGAAGCAAAAAACATAAAATATTAAATGATTTATCCTTTTGTAAGAAATAACTTCCACCAGATGGCCTCTAAACACAACTGCAAGGATTGGGAAATTCATGCACTTGTCGTTTATGTGAAAACAAAATGTTAGTACTCAATTTTTTTGATAAGAAGGGTAAACTGAGTCAGTTGAAAATAAACAAAAAACAAACATATTAATCTCTGCCTTAAAACGGTGCTGCATTAGATGTAAGAACAGTTTTCAAAATGGATGGTTCATTTTGGAATATTTGTGAACAGGCCAGGTTAATTCTGGTCTGTGCTTTCAAGATTGTTTTACCACTGCAGAAATATGCTGAGCCTCCTCATGGAGCTGCTGTTATGGCAAATACAAAGGCTCAATTTAACCCCTCTGCACTGGAGGCACTTGATTAAAAAGCAAAATTAGAATCTTAACTGGTGTCTTTGTTTTCCTGTCATTATAGAGAAAGAAGTTTCCAAAAATCAAATATCCTTCATATTTTCATTGCATCACAAGATCTGTCTCTGCTGACCAGCAAAGATGAGCAATAAAACTCCAAACCTATCAAGCTCATTTACATGTCTTGAATTAATTAAGATCTATCCAGAGAAAGACACAAAAGGTGTAACTCAGGGGACAGCTAAATGAAATAAACAGATGATAATTTTCAGACACTGATCAGTATGATTAACATATTCACAGACTTTGTGACAGAGCAAAAAATTCAATTGTACAGCCCATTTTAAGTCTCCAGTCATTTATTTGTCTATTTTATACATTCTCTGTGATATAATAGTCAGTGTAAATCAATGTAACTGTCAATTTCTGTAAAGTTATGTTAATCCTAATTTACATCAGTTGAGTGATATCAACTCTTTTAATGAAGAACAAAGTGAAACACTATAGTCAAACAATTTTGGTTCAGTTCAGTATGATACTTTCTTTGGTTAGATCCACCTCCTTAAAATTTCCTTTGTGTATCATGTTCAAACTCAGGGTTTAGATACAAATGTCAATTGATCCTGAATAGCTTCTAAATCAAGACCAGGTGTGGGATTCATTCTCTCCAGATTTAAAGGAAAGGCTAGGATCCCAGGAAAAAAACCAGCATTTGTCCCTCTCTGAGAGAACAGTCACAGTTCTGCCAAATTGTGACAAAACCTATCTAAAAATAAGCGCTTGAAACCGATGGGATAAATCCTACCCGCTGAGGGGGAAATCAGCTGCAAGAATTGACAGGGTAGAGATGTGTTTCTAAGCTCACTATCTAAATTCAAAGTAAAGTCAAGGAAGAATTGGCACTTCAAATATTTGTTCTATTTCACAGTGTAATGAACAGCTAGAGCAGGTAGTTGCTCTCTAAAAATGCCCATTTTTCTCCACTATTTCATGGAGCAGGACTCAGACATGGCAGTCAGGTAGCTCGTTAAGTGTCTACATTACAGATGTTCATATCGGGCAGATGAGACTTATCCTTAGTTCTTTATGGTTCTGGAACTAATAAATGGTAACCAGCTAATTTTAGATCTGATTCAAATACTAAATCATAAAGTTTTCTGTTTTCTGGCTAAGTTGCAGAAGCTCCCCTGTAGTAATTCTTTGTTGTGGCAGCCTTTAACATTCCCTGATAGCCACAGGTGTAGAAACAACTACTGGTGGAATTGTGGATTGACATGGAATATTAAAAACAGGTTTCCCTGACTTTCAGGAGAATCTAAACTGATAAACAGTTACCCTGCTGCCATTTTCAAACAGGAGAGAAGTGGAGAGTTTTGTAAATACAGCTGAGAACATTTTAACCACGATACACACACCTGCCCTCTAACTGAGCCACACATTGCTTAAAAACTCTCACAAATGCAAGAACTGTTTGAATGGGGGGATTTATATCTAATGAACAAAATATTTAATGAACAAAATCAACACTAATTGCTTAATAACACTTTGGGAACTGGATCTTTCATGGGAGGCAAATAGACTTCATATATTTTATTTCAGGAAAAGATGCCTGATTTATTTTTACACCAAGTTCAAGTGATTAATCCTTAACATCAAATAACTACTTAGTACTTTTCACTGTTGTTCTGGTTTCAGCTGGGATAAAGTTAGCTTTCTCTTAGTGGCTGGTGCAGTGTTGAATTTTGGATTTAGTATGAGAACAGCATTGATAACACACTGTTTTGGTTGTTGCCATAGAGAGCTACATTAAATCAAGGACTTTTCAGCCTCTCCACACACTGTCAGTGGCCAGGTGTACAAGAAGATGAGAGGGAGCATGGCCAGGACAGATGACCTAAACTGTCCAAGTTACACATAAGAAATATTTGCAGAGATTTTTGTATGTTGCAAATCGGAACCTAATAAAAGGAGGAACTTCTGAGAGCAGTGGTAAATCTCTGCACATAAACGAAGTGGTTAAGATGGAACAGAAGTATTTTCAGACATCAGTAAGCAATTCATGCACATAGTAAGTAATAGAGGTCGAGTTAGCTCAAAAACATATTTTATATTGAGAGAGTAAACAAACAGCAAACAAACCAATCCCTCCTACCTTACATCTCTGTGAATGTTCTTTTATAGTCTCCAGGCTTTGGGTATCCACAAATCTTCACGTCAGTTTAAATAGCACATAAAAGAGTAAAAGTAGTTTAATATTCTAAAGAGGCGTGTGGAGCAGATCTGTATGGGGATGTATTTTATTAGAACTGCACATCACATGCTTGTGCTTATTTCAGTTAGCTGCTTTCTCTGAAAAATAAAATTTAAAAACATCATTGACAAAAAATCCCATTATTTGAGCGGACATTTTTAACAATGTTTAAATAAAGCTGCATTCACCCTAACAAAGAGTGGGATAGCATACTAAATTTTTTTCTTTTTAATCTGTCTTGGAAATATGCATTGGGAATGTTGATAAAAGCCCAGAAGTTTTGAACATCCAAATGAGGAAAACAGAGTTTTTCCTCATCAAGGGTAAAGGGTCTGGAGAACAATTCATGTAAGGAGAGGCTGAGAGGAATGGGGTTATTTAATCTGGAGAAAAGAAGGCTAAGGAGAGACCTTATACCCCTTTCAAACTCCCTGAAAGGAGGTTGTAGACAGCTGGGGATTGGACTCTTCTCCCAGTAACAAGTGACAGGACAACAGGAAATGGTTTTAAACTGTTCCAGAGGAGCTGTCCTGACATTCAATGTCAGGGTAAAATTCTTCACTGAAAAAGTGGTCATGCATTGGAAGAGGCTGCCAAGGGAAGTGGTAGAGTCACTGTGTCTGGAAGTGTTCAAAAGGCACAGGGATGTGGCCCTGGGGACCCTGGTTTAGGGGTAAACAAAATGGTGCTTGGTTAACAACTGAACTTGATGGTCTTTGAGGTCTTTTCTCGCATTAAAAATTTTATGATAATATGAATGTCAAACTCATGCAATATGTGGCATTACCTTCCAGAGTGAATTTCCTCTAAGCAGTTATCATGCAAGCAAAAAAACCCATCAAAGTGCCCAGAATATCGAGAAGAAAGCACAGAGAGAACTAGCAAAGTGCCACTAAAGCAAAAATATGGAATCTTTAACTTTGACAGCACACACTGAAGCCCAATTTTCCATGACACACAGAACCAGATGAAAAACTGAACAGACTTAGTTTTCATTTTTTACTATTGCTCTCTCCTAATGAGCATTCAAGGTAAGTTGAAATTCCACCTGAAGTATCTAAGAAACAGAAAAAAGAGGACAATATGAAAAAGGATCTGCTATCACGACCAGCAGCAGAGGAGCCTGTAATTGTGCTAATTTGGCATACTTCTCTTTTTTCCTTCCATCATGGTTACTAACTCATACTGTAGAGTATGTGGAGATTTTGTGCAATATTTGAAACTTATTTCCTGGCAACTGAAGCCACTGACAGACACTCACTTCAGATTCTGTAAGGCTAAAAGAGATTACTGTCTCTGCCCTTGCTTTGCTGGCTTTCCCCTTCATATTACCAATCCTGTCACTCAGCCTCCAAAAACTTCCATGAGCAGTACATTGTTAAATTCAGGCAAAATTACTTAGGTTAACTGCAATGGTTGGTTAGTCTCAAAAAAATTTGGTAATTTTATCAGTTAATTAGAAATCACCTAAATACACTAGCCTGTAGAGTTTGGTGGGATATAGCCTGTACCTGTTGAGCAGTAATGAGCAGTCAAAAATGATGGCCTTTTCTTGTGTCACAGCTCTCTCCAGGGTAGTGCAGCTGTCTTCCACATGAATACTCTTAGCAACTCATCTGAGTAAGCAAAAGTTGCAGGCAATATTAATATCTTCTCAGTGTATTCTTATCTAAGTTTTGGTTGTGCTGCCAAGAAATAACACAATACTAATAAAACAAACACATACTGTATTACTATTGAGAAATTTTGGATGCACTGTAGTATGTGGATATAATAGAAGAAGAAGAAGAGAAGAGAAGAAATAATCTAAGAGAAGAAATAATCCCTGGTGACTAGAAATAGTAACATGTAAGTAGTGACCTAAATGTAAAATTCTTTTGCTGACTGTTTCCTTGGGGTGCAATCTTTGACTCACCAAAGGTGCTTTATGACCATTTAAGAGGCCTTAGGGCAGCTCCTCATGGAGCTGATGGCAAGCTATGAATGTATTGGGCTAAAAATTCCTTTTCCATATTATTGTAAAAGTCTAGTTTCATTGAAGGTGAGGCTCTTTATGCACTGCTGGTTGTCAGCTTTTGATAATGGATCAACAGTACAATGAATGAGTGATGGCAAGAGCCTTTTGACACCATGACTGATGCATTGTGTGTGTGGGATACCCTAAATCTTGCATGAAGACAAACAGGAAGACTTTATCTCACTGGAAAGTAGTTGGAATAGTCAAGTGGGAACACATGCAATTTATATTAAAATTGCGTAAAAGTGAAAATCTGTATGATGCAGACTAAATATCTGTAATAAACACAATGGAACAAAATTTCCCCTTTCCCTTACTTGCTTCAAGATCTGTGTTACAAAACTGGGGGTCAGACTTGGCTTTCCCACTCCTGAGAAAAGAGAGGTGTAAGTGGAGTGACTGAAATGTTGATGTTGGGCTAATTTATATCGCTGGAATTGCCAGCTCCACTTATAACAAGTTTGGCAAAATCAGAAAGGGTTGAACAAGGGAAAAGAAAGGGTGAAGAAAAGAAAAAATGGTGTCACTCCCTAGTAGAAATTTCAGCACCTGTTTTAGCATCAATGGGTCCATAGATCTCAATGTGAGAAGATCAAAGGGCTAAATAGCAAAGGATGGAAATGGGCTCTATTCAACATTTAAGGCAGTGAACAGAGGGTTTGCTTTTTAATATCTGTATGTAATAGAAAAAAAAACTCTGTTACTAAGGAGCATTTCAATTTTGGAGATATATTAAAGGTCTCACACAGACGGTAGTTAGCCATTAGAGTTCTTGAATGCACGTACATACAGGTGAGTTCTTTTTTCTTTTTCTTCCTCACTGGAGGTGTCACGTTGAACACAAGCCAGCTCTATTTTAGACCTCATTATATGGATAAAGATGAATTAATTGCTGGATTAGTGTCTGTCTGTTGCTTAGACACCGGTGATTATAACCTGCTTATATTTAATAAAAGAAGATAAAAGATAGTCCAAATCACTTTTATTTTGTTTCACTGATTGTAAGGTGGTCCTGACCACCACTTCCTAGGAAACCACCAGCTTCCAAGCTAGTGATTAACTTGTCTCTATGAATCATATATGGCATTTCAAGCAAGCTCAGTGTCCAAGATAAGGAGAATTTAACAGAAAGAAGATAAAAAAAGAAAAAAGGAAACAATAGTATGTGAGTATCTCTGACCATCCTGGTCTAGTGAAAGGTGTACCTGCCCAAAGCTGGGGGGTTGGAATTAGATAATCTTCAAGGTCAATTCCATCCCAGAACATTCTGTGGTTCTATGATTGTATGCTCTTTGAAAAATGGAGCTTTATGAAAAAAATTTCTGAGCCTATCTTACTATTTATTTGAGAAGTACTGATTCTATATTTGTAATGAAGACCATTTTTGTCTGGCTCTTAATCCATCCTAGTGGATAAATTAGGGCAATACATAGGAAATAAAAATCAGTATCTATCAAAAGAAATAAATGGAAAATATATTAATTGATATAAATTAGAAATCACCAAAAGTAAATTTTGATTCCAAAAGCTAAACACAAAAAGGAAAATTAATGGCTCAAATGAAAAAGACTATGCAAATGAAAAACAAGTTCTGAAGGTATGTCTACCAGTACTGTAAATATTTTTTAAGAAAACACTGACATTTTCTTCTATATTTGAAAAAAAACAAAGCAAAATACATGCTATTGAACCACAGGTAATTATGAATTACTGATTACTGAAGAAGTCCTTATCTGTCTTTATTAAAACACAATGCCTCCAAAGTCATGTGCAAGTTTTTAGGGAATTTTTTGAGCAGATCTCTGAATATAGAATCAGATATTTATTAAAGTGTATAATAATAATGGAACATTATAAAACCCTGAAGAAAACCAGTATTTGCCAATATACCAGTATTCAAAGCAACAAAAAGAGTAGGATGACATGGTGACTGTAAGTCAGTTAAAGTAAGGGAAAGTATCACTTAATTTTAATAATAAATTAAGAGACAGACCAATTAAAAGACAGGACTGGAATTGATAAGAATAAAAAACAGCCTTCTAGAACAGAGGTGTGGTGACAAAGATACTGAGAGGATGCTGGCTGACACAGTTAGCCACTCACAGCCTTTCCTGACAGACCCCAACCTGCAGAGCCCCCCTGTCAATGTCCTGACATGGACACAGAGTACAGCAGTCCACCGATTTTTGTGTTTTATTTGGTTTGATTTTTTTTTTTTTAAATTCTAGTGCATAAAAACCTTAAATTAATTCCTGGGTGGAAGCTGGAGGCAGAGAAATAAAAAGTAGAAATCCAGATCTAAGTTGCTAGCACCAAAAGATGATGAACATCCAGAAGGAACTGCCTGGTGTGGATTTTCTACATGCTGATGCCTTCAAAGTACCTGTGGATAACTGCCCAGAAGTTACCTGAATTTTCCATTAATCCAATACCAACTCTTAGACTCTGTTCATGGGTAAGTGAAATTAGTGTCCTGCGTGGAGTGAGATTTTATTAAAATATCACATGCTCTTTTCTAATGCTTGGATTTGCAAGTAATGAAATTGAACTCTCCTTGGTTTATTCTTTCAACTTTAAAAAACAAGGAGGAGAAATAAAATATTGTCCAGAGAATGATAAGGGTACCAAAAGAATGGAATAAATTATAAATATTGTTTCAGTGGGCAGGCCAGGCTGTCTGCCTGTATGTGTGATTTTCTCTTGTGTTCCCTCCTTCTGAGTCTTGTTTTGATAGCTGAAAGCTCAAGCAGTGAAACACTGTCAGACTAAAACCATTTGTCACTGGGAGCCAGCACTGGGCTGTGTGCAGATGCTGGGTCTGAGTCATGTCTTTTCTTTTGACAGGGGTGTCAGTGCTATTTGTCACAGACTTGTTTATCTGCCAGATCTGCTAGCCCGGGTCAGTGCTTGGGAGAAGCTGCTCACCTCCACTAATGCTGTCAAATTACCCTCAGCAGAAACACGCCAAAGCTGGAGCCTTCAAAACTTTTAATGTCAATGAGACAGGATCAGAAGGAGCAATTTGGCACGTCCTACAGGAAGATTCAGAATGCTAAGGCATTTAAAATGGTTTTAATCTTTGTTTCAAAGACAAGACATCAGAAATGACCATTTTGATCTTTCCTGTATATTTATGTTTTTGGCACATCTGATGATCAACTCATATTTGGCTGCTAAACTGTGCCTTTTGGGGCTGGAAACTAATCCTTCCTTTAATCTTCATGTTAACAGAGATCTGAATTGCAAATGTAGCCATAAATGGTTGGACCCGGTCCCATTATTGGGTTTACAAACACTAATGCAGGGATTTTTTTAATCTAAAGATTGAAGGATTTAAGAAAGGATTTATGTAGTTCTCTTGTTCTCCAGAGTCTTTTGTTGCATTTCAAACACGAATTACACAGACAAGGGCAGAAGACATCAGAAACATACTGGAAAGTAGTATTACAAATGCTGCATTTGAACTGGAAAGAGATTACTATGCTAATATTAGAAGAGTGGGGTGAAGAGTAGATAAATATTTCAGATCCAGATTTGTTCTTGATAAGCACTATTATCACTAAGGATTAGTTTAATTTGTAAGTATACTTTACCAACTACTCATACGTTCTAAAGTTTCCCAAATAGCATGAAGTTTTGATGCCAATAGACTCTGAAGATTAGAAATTATTGAGTGTTGAATGATATGAGTGAAGTGGATAAAACCAAAAAGGCATTTCCTCTCTTCTTGCACAAGTGTACTTTAATTTTGGTACCAGGTTTGAACTAGAAATATTTTAAAGTTCTAGTGGCTCAGAGGTCCAGAGCAGTTGTGGACTCCCCATCCCTTAAAGTGTTCAAGGTCAGGTTGGATGGAGTCTGAGCAACCTGATCTGGTGGGAGGTGTCTCTGCACATGGAAAGAGATTTGGACCTACTACGTCTTTGAGGTCCCTTCCAATATAAACCATTCCATGACTCTATGGTTTTCCTTCTAACGCTCTTTTATCCCACATTCCCACAGACTTTTTGGCTCACTTTGCTCTTCCTTTTTTTCCCTGAATTACCAACACAGACAAGTGGGAGAGGCAGGAGGTATATTATTTGAGCTAGCTGAAAGATGAGGCATATAGATCAGATATTCCTTTCTTACAAGCCCCAAATCCTCTTTCTGTGCAATGAAAAGACAGAACAGAACACCGAAGTATTCCTATTTCAGTTCTCTATGTTAGGGTCTTAATGTTCCCAGCAAGACTGAAGAAACAGAGTGAAATCTGTGGGAAATAAAGCCCTTGTGAGAATTCTGTAACTCTGAAAGGTCTAAGAGTAACTTTGTTCACATTCAGTGAAGTTGGTCAGACTGCATGGGTTGAACTCAAGGTACAATTTTGCATAGCTCATAGATTTGTCTCAGTTTAACAACTGAGAATTTTGAGATTTCACTACTATGTTCTTGCCAGCCAGGCTGTGGAGTGCAGGTGTTTCCTCAATTTTTTCGGTCAGATGAATTCTTTCAGGTCTGTGTTGTTAAATGAACACTTGATGTTTCTATACTTGCCATTTATTTTAATCTCTGATTTTAGTTTTTCTTTAACATCTCTCCCACTCACCCCTCTCTCTTAGGAATTCAGAAGAAAAATGTAAGTTTTATGAACTTCCAAATAAGTATGAACAAGTAACAACATCCCTTTTCCTATTCAGTGTGTTAACTGACTTAAGTTGAAGCACTTGTTTTCATGTGATTCAGAATGCAGCCTTGTCCCTTACTGTAAACTTCAAATGAACCTGCCACTGAGATTCCCTGTAAAGGAGTAAAATAAAATATTTTAAAAGTAAAACTTTTGCACTTATTCATATGATAACTTATGACGGGGATTTTTTTTTTCCACTTTCATTAAACTGATCTTGACTGAAGCAAAGGAGGAACAAGGGATTTGGACTCTGTATGTGCCATAATTATCTAGGCTCTTCAGCACTGAAGGAAAAGTTCTCTGGTGCACATTTTCATCTTCAACCTTGGGAAATTCCCAAACAGAACCAAGATAAAACCAGTAAAATTTTCCTTGGCATGAATAAGTCTTTTCTGATGAATTAGGAAAAAACAAATAAACAAACAAAAACCCCAAACAAAAAACAGTAGCAAGAAAGCAATTGCTGAAAAGTTTTTCATAACAAACATTACTGAACTGGACTCCAGCAGACCAAAAATTCCTGCTGAGTTTTCTTGCAGAGGAAGGAAGGGAACACAAAAGTGCCAAGGGGAGATACAAATAAATTCAGTGCTGATTATCTCTTTAGTGCAGGGCAGAGCTTGCCATGAGAGAAAGGAAATGGATCTTCAGGCTTTTCTCTTTGTTTTCAGGGAGCAATCCAGCCAACTTGAACAGATAATGCTAACACATATCAGTAGTGTCAGACATTTCTGATAGCACATTCCTGGCATGAGCTGTCTCAGGAATTGCAGCCATTGCTACTGACTACTAAGGACCTATGATAAAGCACACATACCACAGGGAAACTACAATGATTAGTAAGACTTTTACACAATTGTTCTTAAGATTCACATTGATTAAACTGTGGTTTCATTTCATAAGAGGACAGCTGGCATGACCATTATCAGAAGAAAGAAGCATGAGGGCTTAGGAAGTGTGAAGCTTTGCAAAGCTCTGGATAGGACACGTGCAGCTCACTGCCTGTTTTCTGGAATAGTTCAAGGCCAGGCTGGATGGGGCCTTGATCAATTTGTTCTAATGAGTGGTGTCTTTGCCCATAGCAGGGTGGTTGTAACTAAATGATCTATAAGGTCTCTTCCAACTCAGACAATTCTGTGATTCTGTGATTTCATATCAACCATTCTGTTTTCATAAGCTCTTTGTAAGAGTAAAGATAAGTAAAACAGAAACAATTTTAAAATCACTAACCTTTGACCACAGATTTGGACAGGAAGAAAAAGGGAATCATTTTCTTGAAGAAGTGTTGTGCTGAGCATTGTAGCTTTCTGATGCTCTGCATCGTGAAGCATTGTTGGGTTTATACAAGGAGCAGTTAATGCTGTGTACTTATCCAAACCAGAAAGGTTTGGAAATGAAAAACAGCACAATTTATTCTTTGCTGTATTTGTGTGGTATTGTATCCCTGCCAACAGAGGGTGTGGGATACCCTTCACAGCAAGCACAACTAACTAGGCTGCTTGTAAGTCCAGACAGGTAACATCATAAATGCTGTACATAATCATATTGAATTTCTCATGTTTCTACTGAACAGAAGATCTCTGCATTACACTCATTTACTCCACACGGATGTATTCACATTCAGAAGTAAGCTGTTCTTAATAGCATTATTCTGTGGCTCAAGGGTGGGCTAAGAGTACTTGGGTTCTCTCTGAGCATCCTCAGTGCTCAGGAGGTGCTCCAAATTTGCAACATCTTCTGCTTCAGCGGGTCTTCCAGGGCTCATGATGTAGTTCTAGACTGTCCAGAACTCTTTCTTGTCATCTTCAGCCAGAAATTGTATGTCCCATGCAATCTTCTGTCCAGACTGTTAACAAAATTAATAAATTGTGTAAGCACAAGTGGGAAAAAAAGTCAGAGAGGTCACAAAAGACAGATAACACATTAACTGCAGCTGTGTGACACTGTAATGTAACAAAGTCAATAAGCTATAAAGCCTGAGTACTCATTTTATAAGCAAACTCTTCCTTGTAATTAAACCAATAGAGCAGAGAGACTCAGCTATGGTGATCTGTGACCATGGATACACAGGTACTGGGGATGTCAGTCAGCTGTACACAGCTGCAGAAAGCATTTCTGAATGAGGGCTCTGATGCTCTTTAACAACAAGTTTCTGCTTGCCAAAGCCACCGTACCTAGCAAATCCCTGCTAGCAGAAAAATCCTTTATATGAGCTCATCTCCACTGCAGGAGAATGTTGTCTCTCACATACTGATTTGAAGAGGAAGAAATACCAAAAAGGAGGAAACCTAAACTGTTCTAAAAGTTATATTTAATATAACTGATATAACCGATACTGCTGAACTATTTACACCCATTAATCACAGGCATAAGCAAGTACTCAGGGATGAAGTCTGCCCTCACTGGGAACAGAGAGAAGGGCTCCAGTGAATAACAGAGAGGCTTGTGTTGGAAGGAACCTTAAACATTGCCTTCTTCCAACACCCTGCCGTGGGCAGGGACACCTTCCACTATCCCAGGTTGCTCCAAGCCCCATTCAACCTGGCCTTGGACACTTCCAGGGATGAGGCATCCACAGCTTCTCTGGATAACATCTTCCAGGGTCTCACCACTCTCACAGTAAAGAATTTCTTCCTGATATCCAAATGATCTATAACAAAGTTTTCTCCAGTGTGAATGACAGCCTAAACTTTGCTAATATTTGTTTCTGCATTAATAGGAATGGGGGAATTTTCTGGCAAGAAGACCCAAGATTATGATTATGTCTCTATATCAGATCAAGGAAATTAATTTGGAAATGCCAAGACCTGTTTATTATACCTGTTATATAAATCCCTTGATATCAATTCAGTTCACCTGGGATGAATGTCAGTCATAAAAACCCAGCCATTAGGGATGTCTTTGTCATACTGCCAGAAGTAAGGCTGTTCTGGCTCCAAAACAGGTCCATAATACAAAGTCTTTACTTTGTTAATATTCAATCTTTTGACGAAGGGACTGGTTTTGAAACTTGTTGTAACTATGAAATTAAGGAATTAATTTTTAGCTTTCATTTAGTAATGAAAAGTGATGAGTTTCCATAGAATGTGGACTATAAGCTATGGAAGGAGATTAAGTTTAAATTTAGAAACCATCTCATATTTAGTTAAGTTTGTCAGGTCACGAAGTAAATAGCATGGCCTGTATAAGCCATGTTGGCTGTTCTTGTGTTGAAATTGGGCTACAGACTACAGTCCCTGAAGTCCCAAGCAAAAAGCAGATGGGCTTACCTGGCAGAAACAAAACAGGATAAAAGCTTTGCAAAGTTAAGTATTTCTGTGGAGGTTTTAGAAATTGATTCCTAAAGAGTCTGAATCAATATATCTCCTCTATCATTCATTAACTCTTAATGAATTGCAAAACAATAACTGATATTATGTTTATAACCTTAAAGCATAGCTCAGAAGATGGTTATTTAAAACATATACATTATAAGAGACAGTGTTATACTGGCATAAAGAAGAGCTCAATGCATTCAAAAGAAGGAAGTACTGGGATTTTTTTAATCTTCTTAACCAAATGCATAATTGAATTGTGGTCGCTATTTTCAGAAGACACCATATTACTCCATAAAGTGCTTATAAAAATTCATGGAGGATTAGTTAATTAAAGAAATACTGAACAAATCTGGCCCAGAACTTTCCAAAATTTCAGGCTGCTAATGAGGGGGTGCCAGTCAGGAGCAGGAGTTATTCCCTATTTCCCCATGTCCTCCACTCTTTCCTTATTCAACCACTATCTCTAGAAGGAGTGTCTTGTTCACATTTCTGGGTCAAAAGAAATACACTACACATACAGATCTAAGACTTTATGGTTACTGAAACTGACACTGAGGTAGTATCATCAAATACAATAGTTACAACAGGACAGTTTTGGTGACAAAGCACACTTAGCTAGTAACAGAGTTAAGACTGATAAAACCTTTCTAGGACCTATAGCTTCTTCTGTGGTGTTATGCTCACTCCTGCAGTTTTCATTTGCCTCTAAAGGTTATCACCTTCAGTCCCTCTCTAGAAGGATATTCTCTTTCATTCTCTTTCATTCTTCCAGTGACTCACCCAGTACTTCATTGCTTTCCAGTACAGCTCTAGACTTGTTTTCCTGTTTTCTTGCTATCTCTGAAACCTCTTTCACCTTACTGGTGCCTGTTTATTTATGTGTTTGCTTGTACCTTTGGTCACCACTGTCTGGCCGCCATGATTTGTGTCTAAAGCCCTACTAATTGTGTCCTCTTGCTTCTGTCCTCACCTAAACCCTACATTTTTATTCTGGGGCTATGAGATAGTTCTTCAGCCTGTGAAGAGTACTTGTTTCACTACTTATCCATGAACAATAGGCAGTAAACCACACAAAGCTAAACTAAATCTTAAACAAATTTAGATGATGCTTATTTGATGGCTGGACAATTGTCACAAGTGAAAGAAGCTAAAATCAGCACAAGGTAAGCCAAGTCCAGACAAGCCATGCAATCTTCTTTTCCTCAATTTCTATTTTCTTCCCTGTAAGACTAAAATGACTTTGTTTGGATCAATACAGATATCTTGCTTGTGCAGTTGGACTGCTTATGCTGTTCAACAATGCATGCCTTTGGAATTGTTTTCATTGTTTTCCAATGAAGAGCATTTAAATGGCAGCACAGATTCTCCCATTATCCACACGACATAAATCAGGAGCAGTTCTACTATGTCAAGAAAAGTCTGCTCTGAGCAAGTGCTGAAAACATGACTACATAATTTAATACTTCCAGCATAAGCTCTGTTTGTATTCCCTGCTTTCTATTCACTAAACATTGCTTTGTTATTTAGGATATGAGCCATATCTCTCAAGGGTAATGCTTTATTCTCTAAAACAGTAAACATATTGACCACTGCTAAGAATCTTGTAAGACAATTTGCACTACATTAGCAGGCCATGAATCTCCCCAAGAATCCATATTACAAAGCAGAAATTTAAGCAAGAACATGGCATTATATTGATTTCTTGGGAAGTAATGTACACAAATCTGTGTTTTTGCACAAGGATACATGTGCACAGGCAAACACATACATAGAGTTGCATGAGCAGCATGTATTCCACAAAACAGAGCATTGGCTTCTTGGCTGAGTTGTCTTTTTCTTAGATTTGGTACTAATTCCATTTGTATGAAATATTGATTCTTAATCAACTCAAAAAAGAATATGGGTCTCAGATTGTTCTTACCAGCTTAAGTATCTTTCTTTTCCTCTTCTCAGTTGTCATCTTTGATTTTTCCACATTTTCCTGCAGCTTGCAACATTTTCATGATGTTTTCTTTCCCTTGGAGGATGCTGCATTGCCAGTTGCTAACTGTTCTCTAACTGAGTTACAAGGATTCCCACAGCATTCATTTGTTCTTGCAGCAGATTCAGTCCACAGCCACTCAGAACAAGCTGCTGCTGGCATCCATCAGTAACATGAATTAGGAGTCAAGGGAGATGATTTGAAAGGATTGGCTTTTATCCTTACAAACTGTTAACAGCGTTTTCAGATCTGTGCTAAGGCAGAGGTCTTCCTACAACATTTGGTGTTCATTATGAGCCTTGAGTTCTGTGAGCAACACCAAGAAAAAGTTTATTTGAGAAGGGAGAACTTATATTTTATTTTTGAAAGTATGTATTTTTAAAAATGCCCTTTTGTTGTTTTTGAAGAGACTGTCCACTGTGGACAGTTTTGGAGTGCACTGTGTACAAGTTTTTATTTTAGAGAATTTTAGTAATTGTTATGAATTTTTTTCTCACTTCTATGTTTTCCTGGAAACAATGAAACAAAGTCCCCAAAATCCCAAACAGAATCCACTTACTTTTATTAAAAACAAAACAACAACAACAACAAAAAAGACAAAAAAACACCAACAAAAATCAAAAAAAAGTGGAAGACAAAACATTTGGAATGTATGAAACTGTACTATTTTAGCAAATGGTTCACTCTGTAGGACAGATTGTTTAAAATTTCTTAATGATTATGACCTTCAGTTGATCTGAGATACACCTCGAATGAAATTAAAAGCCTCAGGTTATTTAAATGCTCAAATTTTCTTTTTTTATAGATTATTCTTCAGGTAGTACCCACGCAGGAAACTTGGAAAAATAATGATGTGACTTAATCATATTTTATCTAAATGAGCTCTCAGAACAGGTTCCCTTATTCCCTTTAAAAACAACTCCAACTAACTAACAAAAAAAAAATTAAAAACTTCTGTGAGTGCTATTAAATTTGAAGAATATCTTCCATCATTCTTACAAATTTTATAAAATATATTTTTCCTGCAAAAATCCTCAGTTTTTGCTGGGTGTCTGAGAAACCCACTAGTCCCTTCCTTGCTACTCTGTTCTGCATCTGACTTCTTAAAGGGTAAATGATACTTGAAACAGAATAATACAGCTTTCACACTGAATTTCTGGTGCAACTAATCTTTGTGTTACACTGCTCAAGGGCAAGAAGTGAAAGCAGGTTCCAAGGATCTTCATCACCAAAAATACAATGCCATGCCCTGGTCGTAATTTATTTTCCTTACTTTTATTCTACAGTTTCTAGTAGTGACTAAATAAAAGGTGTTAATCTGTATTGCAATTTATTGGCTGTTGATTGTATGCTCTTAGAAGTGATGAAATCTGGATATGGTACATAGCTAAAGCTAAACTTTTTTTCCTCCAAGACCTTGGGTTTTGAATCTGAAAGCCAGGCTCATGAAACATTGCCAGCATGTTTTCTGATAACAGACAAAAGTGCAAATGTTTATTACTTGATTAGAATTCTGAACTCTAGACTTCAATAATTTGTCAAGGGATTTTAGTACCAGGTTATCTCTAAGATGACTGCAAAAGATAGATATATTTTATTTTTGAGGCAGAGTAGCTGAAGATTTTTTTCCATAAAACTCAATTGAAAAAGATGTAAATGTAATGTTCCTCTGCAGCTGCAAACCAAATTTCCATGATTTTCAACGGATGTTTTAGCAAATGGAACCTGGTATGGCATGGCTTCCTTGCTTTAAAACTTCACGGGGATTAATGAACTTGTCTATTCCATACAATTATAGAACATCTTAACCCTTTTGCCCAAAACAATTGGCTCCAAGAGCTGCTTGAACACTCCTTAATGGGCAGACCACACTGAGATCTTTATAGGAGACACAGTCACAAAGAAAAAAACAAAACAAAACAAAAACAACACCCCCCCAAAAAAAAACAGAAACAAAAGTAAAAACACAACAACAACAACAACCAAAAAACTCAAACAACAACAAGAACAAAAACAGCAACAACAACAACAACCATAAAAATACAAACAAACAACAACAACAACAAAACCGAAGAGTCCAAACAACCCTGCCTGGAAAAAAATATCAAGGCACTGCCCTCAAGATCATCCACACCAAGTGAAGGATATGTTCCAACACAATCTAAACCTTAAGGATTTTCCTCTAACCTGGTTTCACTCTAAACAGTAAGACAGGAAGAGCTGCCATGTCCGCTTTCTGTATAATCACAAATTGAGTATTAAACCCATACAGAGATGTACTGAATGCCAGTAGCGGGGATTGTGCAAGAGAAAAGCTTTCCTGCAGGGCTGCACAAAATCAGCATCAGCTATTCCTGTCCCATTTGCAGAACACCAAAAGTAGCCAACTGCATTTTCAATTTTAAATCAAATTAAGTAGCACCTTTTCACAATCACAATAAAATTCTCTCCAAGTATTTCAGGAATCTGAATAACATTCTCAATTATACCAACACAAAGCTATAATGAGAATGAGTTAGGCTTGTATCTTTCACAATCATCTTCAGAATGGATTCCATTTAATGCCATTTTCTATTCTCATTACAGTCTTTGTCAGGCAAAGGGATCAGAATTTTAATGGCCAGTAAAATCTGTTTAAAAGCTAGAAACTCTTAATGGATTTACAAACAGACTTTAACCTTCTAAATATTCTGGACTCATCTCACTCCCTTCTCCTTTGAGAGTTCAGGAGACACAAACAGGTGACAATAGAGAAGGCAAAACCAGACCACCACCCATTTTAGAGGGAAAACTGGTGTAACTGAAATGAAAAACACATAGAGACGAGGACCCAGAACTTACATTCCTTGAGATCCATGTTGACCTTTAATACACTTAAACTGATATTTTGAAAAAAAAAACAGTGAAATCCCCAAAAAACCAGAAGGCAGTTGTCAAAATTTACATGACATTCTGAGTGACTAATTTTTTCTCAGCTCTTCGATGTACATTTGCTTATCCAAAGAAAGTAACAGATTTTTCCTGGCTTGTGCTGAATTTATGTCCATCAGAAACCAAGGGATCAGCAAAGCGTTGAGGATCCACTGATCACAGGTCCACTGATGTGAGATGAACCAGAACATATCATGCTATTTTGGGCAGCTTTTTTACCTTCAAAATGACATCTCATTGAATCCTGGCATGTCTCTTTAAAAATAAAACGTCCACAGGAAAGAAATCTCCAAATACAAATGTGCAACTAATTTGTGGGTTTATCACTGCAAAAAATAAATATTTGTGTAATGGTGCATAGATTTCAGAGACCATGGGTTGGGGCAGCTCAAGCTGATGTCTATAAAGCTCAGTGCAGCATTGTGTGGACAGAAGCTTGTGACAGCAATATTCATTGCAGCTGTGTAGTTCTGCATCCAAGTTAATCCATTTTCTTATTGAATAAATTCTCTAGAGATAGGACTTATTTAAGCAAGTGTGTCTGTGTCTTAAGCTGAAATAGTCATAGGAATAAATAGGTACTTCTCAATGAAATTATTTGAAGATATGCATCTAAGACCGCTTGGATGAAATGTGTGAATTTCAAAGCCTGTGTTTAACTCAATTTATGGTGCTATAGAACCAGCTTAGGTAGTTTGACCTTCCATCACTGCTCTGCCCAATGCATAGTGAGAGGCTGTTTACCCTTTTCCTGCCAGGGAACACTCCTCATGTGCAGCTTGGTGTCCCCCAAGACCTTCATCCCTTTACTTACAGACCTGGCCCCCAGTCTGTGCTGATGCATGGGGTTATTCCTCCTTTGGAGCAGGAATTGACTCTTCCCTTTGTGGAACTTCAGAAGGGTCTGTCAATCAATTTCTCCAGCTGACAAGGTCCTCCTGAATGGCAGCACAAACATCTGGTGAACAAAACACTCCTCCCAGCTTTGTGTACTCTGCAATCCAGCCTTGCCTTGTGTAAGGAACCTTGTAATTTTAAAATCACCAATTAAAATTAGTGATTGTAGAAAATATCAAATGTCCAGGCAAAACCCAGTGATTGTTACATGCTTGAAAAATTATACGCAAGGTGGGGTAGTTTGGCTACAGATGAAAAGCCTGGGCTTTTCAGCAATTTTTTTGCTAATTTCAGGCCAGTTTCCAGAAGAAAAATGCTTTATTGTTCTGACATTTCACAAAATAAGTCAGAGATATTTTTGAGCAAAACATGTTGATCATAGCAGTCAGTTGTTTTTTGGAAAAGACCTGTCACCTGGAAAAAAACAGAAACTGGGGTTTTTTTATTCATTCATATATAAATGTCAGAGGGATAAAAATATAACCACTGCACTAAAAGTCTTCTGTAACTCTGGACAAATTGTTCCTTTACTCTTCTTGAATCTGGGGTTGCAACATTTCCAGTGCAAAAGCTAAAGTGTATTTGAGCCTGTATCCTGTGAGTATTCAATCAAGTTATTGGTAATTAAATACATTAATCTACTCATTCAGGTATGGTATATTGATCAAGAACAGTCTTATAGCTGTCAGATCACCCTTATTCATCAATGTGCTTTAAGAATATATATATCTTTAAGGAAAAAAATCAATTAACCCAAAGAAGCATTTAAAAAGGAACATGCTGTGTTGGGTTTCTGTGGTCAGGGTTTGGTAGGGGGTGTTGAGCTGCAGGGGTGGCTCTGTGAGATGTCAGGAACTTCTCCCCGTGTCTGACAGAGCCAGTGGCAGCCAGCTCCAAGGCTGACCCACTGCTGGCAAGGCTGAAGCCATCAGTGATGGTGGTGATGCCTCCAGGGTAACAGGTTTTATAAGGGGAAGAAAACTCTGCTGTGAGACAGCAGCTGGGAGAAAGCAGTGAGAACATGTGAGAGAACAGCTCTACAGACACCCAGGACAGTGCACAAGGAGGGGCAGGAGCTGCTCCAGATGCCAGAGCTGAGGCTCCCCTGCAGCCCCTGGTGCAGCCCATGGAGAGGCAGCTGAGCCCCTGCAGCCCATGGGGGTCCATGGGGGAGCAGGGATCCCCCTGCAGCCCCTGCAGGACCCCATGCTGGAGCAGGGGAATGCCCAAAGGAGGCTGTGACCCTGTGGGAAACTCATGCTGGAGCAGGGGAAGAGAGGACAGAAGGAGAAGTAAGCACAACATGTGCAATGCACTGAGTGAAGTTGAACTGGGAAGAAGGCTGGGCTGGGGGAAAGGTGTTTTTAAAGTTTGTTTTTATTTTTCAGCACATTCTGAGGTGATTTGCAGTACATTAAAATAATTTCCCCAAATCGAGTCTATTTTGCCCGTAAAGGTAACTGTTGAGTGATCTTGCCCTGTCCTTACCTGGACCCCTGAGTTTTTAATTATATTTTTTCTCCTATGCTCAGATAAGGACAGGAAGGGCAGCTTAGTGGGTGTCCAGCCAGAGTCAACCCACCACACATGCATCTACATGTTCTATGACTAGATTTTACCTTATATATTCCATTTAGCATTCTTTTGAAGTACAGAGAGTTTGTCTGAGAACTCAAACTATCTTTTAAGCAGCAAGGGTTGAATGTGTTGCCACTGAATTAAATGTTGTAATTGAAACAGAGAATTATTGGGCTTGGGTATTTCCATGTTCCTAATTAAGTTTTAACATCTGCTTTTATTCTTATTTTTCAGATAAAAATATAGATAATTGGTTTTTTAGATAGATATTGTTTAGAGATAACTGTTTGGGGGATATTCTACGTTTCATGTAACTGCTAATTCTGTTTATTAATTTTTGATTCCCTTTCAATAATTCTGTGTTAGCTAATAAAAATAGCTTTTAAATTCTGATCTTAAACAGAGTTCTAGAACACATTAAAGTGAATACCAACCTTAAAATTTTTAATGACAAAGCTAGTTGCAGTTACAAACATTTAGTACAAATTCTCTTTACTAGTATTCAACTGAGCCAAAAAGCAGATTGCATAGAACTTTGCACTACTAGTAAGAGACCAAGGCAGAAAAAAACCCATAAAATCATTCCTTAAGAAGTTTCTAGAAATTTACTTAAAAGGGAGAGAAATTACAGTCCATTTTTTTGTTTGTTTGTTTGTTTTAATTAATGAATTAAAACTAGGGTCTCTTTCCCAACCGATCAGTTTGCAAATACAAATTTTAACTAATTTCAACAAGTCTTTTGAAAAAGCTTGAAGACATACTAAATAAAAAATAATCCTGCTTCTAACCTTGATCAGGAAGTTCTATAATATATAATATGGACTATTAGTAAAACATAATCCATTGCAATCTCATTCATCTGGCCTTTAAATACAAACTTCAAAAATGCCAATGGGGAAAGAGCTATGGAATTTTAGTTGCAAGCTTGAATTTTATGTTTTCTTATTAAATATGAGTAAACTTGTATGTTCTCAGTGCACTTACCTCATCAATCCTTAGGGTGGCCCAGGAATTCCTCAGCTTGTCGTTCTTGTGAACTCCTAAGTGTCTTCTCAGTATGGGTGAGACAATGGATGGGTGTAAGACAATAAAGTGACCTGAGACAGGATGGGTGACCAAGCTCCTAACCTGCTTCACAATGAAGTATTTGATTCAGGTGCTCGAAAGGTGTGAATTTCAGAATATCCCAGACTCCCCCCAGGGAGCTCAGCCTGTGTCAAGACTTATTTTTGTGCTGAAAGGTGTGAGTAATATTCCATGTGGACAAGATGGACATTACACAGATCTGATTATTCTGCATAAGGATTGTTGTGTATTATTCAAAGTATATTCTTCAGCAACCCTTAATTTCTAACAATGTGGTTTTCTATCTAAAATAACTTCTAATACCTCATTTAGAGAAAGAGAAGTGGTCAAGGGACATGGTTTATCTTAATGGGCTGTAAACCTCATGTAACATAGCAAAAAAAGTAAAAACCCCAACAGGTTATGGTAGATAGCAGTTTTGTTAAAAGCTGAAAATTATCCATATCAATGTATATAGAAGATTCCTTCTGTTTCATATCTTCTTTCTTGTTAATGATGACTTGCCTTGCATTGGCTTTTTTAGATATACTCCCTTATATACACTCTTATTATTGTATCTAACAGCTGCACATTACTGTGTGCATTAAAATAAAAAAAATCTTTTTCCTCATTATTTAAGTGTTGAATTAGATTAACAGATAACTTCTCAGTCCTTAAAAATGCTTGAACATCTTGACAACACAGTATTTAGAGATGTTTGTAAGAAAGACTCAGTCCTCATATGTACGATCAATAACTGCATTGGGAATTGGAAATGAAGGTAAAGCCTTACTTGCAGATAGAGTAGTGCAAATTTCCATGGAATTCATTATAGCTACTACCACAAGTGTAGAATTTCCTTTTGTTATCTCAGCTTGTTTTCATCAACTAGATTACATTTGTTTTAAAATAGAAACCTGCATACAAATAAGATCTGTTGATTAAATACCAATAAACTCTAGGCATGAAGGCTGGGATTTTCATTGCTGAACTTATGCCATCTAAAAGTCAAATCTAAGCTAATCACTGAGGCTCTCTCTACAGTCCACAGAGTTCAAAGGGTGTTTTTTTTTTTTTTTTAAATTAGCATTCATCTTACATCAAATGGCTCCCTGGGGTACCCATTTCAATCAGTTGTAGAACAAGTCAAACATATTTTATGCCTAACTTCAAAACCAATTTCTTTGGTACTGACTTCCAGGGCAACTGTTGATTTTGAAAGCATTGCAGATGCTAATGTCTATATCAGCAAAACTCAGCAGTTTAACTGATGAGCAGCTGGTACAAGACTGATGAGCAGGATGATTGCAATTCATCAAAGGACTAATGACGTTCTATGTAAGACACCTCTGGTACTTTCTGGAGGAGAATATGAAACCCAGGAAACAGCTAAATACAGCAATTCAACATACACCAATGAGCAGAATGTGATGCAAATGGCTGAAAGTTGCGTACAAGCTCATTGTGTGGGTAAACAGATCATTCTGAGAGCAGTTCATCCCAAGTTCATCACATGGCACACAGAGGACAGGCAGGGGATCAGGTCTGGCCACGTGGATTTGTGAAAGACAGGTCCTGACTGACTGACCTGATCTCCTTCCATGACAAAGTGATTCTCCAGTGGATGAGGAAAAGTCTGTGGATGTGTCTACCTGGATTTCAGCAAAGTCTTTGACACTTTCCCTCAACATCCTCCTGGAGACACAGGCTGCGCAAGGCTCGGATGGGTGCACTGCTCTCTGAGTTAGGAACCCTTTGTTCCTAACTTTCTAATAGACCATTCTGGTTCCTAAACCAGTGAATTGATGAACAAATGCAGTAAACAGCTGTGAGCAAACATTTTGCACTTTTTATTTACTTGAAGAAATGTTATTTTAATCATTTAATGCAGCACATTCTACTACAGCTCATATGCAATGTAAAAGGCTAATTAAAGAGTATTTCCTGGTTTTTAGCAGTAACATATTTCATCAGTACAAATATAAATTAAAGAACTCAGGCCTGGATGATCTAGACCTCATAAAACTAAGTGCTACAAAACACCATGAAGGATTGATCACAGTCCTCAAATTTTATTGAGGAAAGTAAATTGATCTTACTTTCCCCGAGTTTTGCTGGAAAAATTTAAAGTCACAATGTATCCTTGACTGAGATGTGTGCAAGTGACACTCATTGCTCTGTGATGAAAGTGCTGGTTTGGATTGTAATACTTTTTATTTCTTAACTCTTCAAAAGTCAATATTTTGATAGAATTTTATTTCTGTGACTAAGCATTCAGTCTCCAGCAGAAGGAGCACTGGCAATATAACCACAGTGCCTGGAATTTTATTTTGACGAAAGAGTTTTAAAAGTTACATGTGATGCTTATTCTCTGCTACAGGACATTTTCTTCAATGTTGTTTCCAGAGAAAAAGTTACACCAGTTTAACCAGATTAACATTAGCTGCTGTGTGCTGGTCCTCCCTCCTTTTCTACCCACACCTGAATTCAGTCCAGCTTTAGCTATTGGAATCTGACAGATTTGCACCACAGACATCAGTGTTGCAAAGGAAAGGAGGAGAAATTTAATTGTCTTTACCTCTTTACCCAGCTGTAAATACAACCTATGCTAAAGTTTTCTATCTTATTTCTTTCCAAAGTATGATGCAGCTATGCAACAGCTACATGCTAGAGATTCTTTTATTTTAATATTTTCATGACATTTTGTGTTGTCCATGGCACCATTTAGCTTTTGATCTTGGAGATGGTCACAGTGGGGACACCAAGGTTTTCGATCTCTGATAGCTTGAGAACTCAAAGGCAAGAAAAAAACAATCTGGGATGACTGGAGATCTTGGTAATTGAAATTTCTTTGAAGGTTTATGAAAGACGAAGGAGAAATGTAATCTATTTTGTCATATTGCTATCCCCAGTATCTTTACATGACTCAGCTAAATGGAAGCACTGAGGTCCTCACAGAGCTAGCAAGTGTTCCTTTGCAAATTTTGAAACGAACATGTCAGCTTTATGACCATACCTCCCATTTCTGATACAAAACAATAACAGCAATTTATGAGCTATATATGCTTTATGTGCTATACCAGTCTAAATGGAAGTTTGACTATTTACTGTAATCTATAAATATCATTTCAGGAATGAAAGGATTTTACATTCTTTTTACTGAGACCTGAACAGTTAATGTATCTTCTAAATTAACATATTAAAGTAATCACAGAGATAATTAATGTGAGATGGCAGATAAGAAAAATACCTTTATTTTAAGTTACTCACAGCTCATAATCTTGTTCCAATAGAATTTTTTCCTTTCCTCTCTCTTCTCAAAAAATTTTTTCACAGCTTTTGCTGTTTGTTTTTTTTTTTCTTGTTTCTTTTTAAAAATATCTTTATTATATAATGCCATTCTTAGCCTCCCTGTAAGCAAATGACTGAGATATATATAATTGTATTCCAGAAAATCTCTAATAAGGAAAGACTTATTTTCTCTGGAATTTTTTTCCCTGAAATTTCATATAAATGCAAGTTCAAGGCAGTCTCAAGCTTGGAAAGTTACATTTAATACCCTGAACTTGATATAATCTAGTTTCAGACCAGCACATGAAAGGTCTTGGTGACATGATAGATGGTTTTCTACCATCAGAGATGATTAACAGGGAGACATTCTTATCTTTGACCTCCCTGAGTCATTTGACACATCTGTCAAATTTCCAAGGCAATGTTTTCATACTGAAGTACATTCAAAGAACGTGTTGGAAAAGGGCTCCAAAGGTCAACCATCTCCTTGGTGCTGCGTGGCATTTAAATGCAGTCATAAAATGATATAGACTCATATCAGCAGCCTCTCACCTTATATAGTCTACACTGCTTCAGGACACATGGCACAAAACTTTAACAGCGGGCCCAGGTCTGAGTCAGTTTGTTGAAATAAGAGCCAAAAAGGGCAGTGATGATGTGCAGTGGCGGGTGTCACGGGAGCCTCCTCCTGCCTCGTGGCTATCCCTGACACCAGCGACAGCGAGGGGTACGGTCCAGTACCTGAGGATTCCTTTCTGATCCTGTGGGGCCCTGCTGCTGCTAGAGCATGAGAAATAACGAGGAATAAAGGAAGGACCCTGATGGGGGAACCGCTGCTAGGATTTATTGAGATCCACGAGGGACCACCAAACCACCAGAGAATCTGCCCACCAGAGCACAGATCACCCCAGTGCAGCACCTTAAATTCAGGGGAGGAGCAAAGGAAGGGGAACAATCCGGGCAATGGAGGGAGCAGCTCTGGACATAAAGGACAGAAATTATAACAAATCAAAGAGGCAGAGGCGGGAACAGCCGGGATTCTACTCAATCATTCAATGGTCTCACCGGAACTTTCTGGACCAGGGTGAGGCCTCGAAGTGATGGACAGGACCCGGGGACAGGAGTACAAAAATGATTGACAGGGTACATATCAACTGGGAGGCGGGAAAATACAAAGGGGTAGATGGAACAAACCATTATAAATTATACAAACAGAATGAAAGCATGGAACAGATACATATAAAGAACTGAGAACACACTACTACAATGATGCAGATGAGGAAAGAAAAGCACATTAAGAGGCTTCTACTAAGAAACAGCTCTCGTTTGAAGAGTTCATATCTGTGTTTGGGCAACACAGTCTATAGTTTATTCCCCTTTATGTATTCCTGGATGATTTACACTCTTACTGACCAACACTTCTGAGTAATGTCTTTTGTTGGTCACCAGCTGTCCAAAGCAATTCAACACTGCTATAGCAATGACTGTGATATTCATGTTTTTTCCACTTCTTGGCTGAGTTAAAACCATGAAATATAGTTTAGAATTAAATCATTAACTCACAGATCCTGTCTGCATTGGATCTGCTGTGTCCAGGAGACATAACAAACTTAATTGTCTGGTTTTATCACTTTTAGCTGTCAACACCAAATAAAATTCAGAATCTTGAGCCTTCTTTACAATGCTCAATGGAAAGAGGTTATATTTATGTTGTCTAACAGTAAAATTTGCATCATATATAAGTGTGTATGTGCTTCAAGTGTTTCTATAGCCTTTGGAGAGGAACAGGCTTTTGTGGAAAACAAAGGTTGTGAGACTGATCAACTGCTCTGGTTTGATATCAGCATTAAACTTTCTATACAATTGTGAAGTTCATGGAGTTGCATGGGATTATTCCCACATAATACAAAGAACTCCCCTAAAATTAAAGAAACAGAATAGAATCATAAAATGGTTTAGATTGGGAAAAATTTAGAGATCATTTAGTTCCAACCCCTCTGTCATGGGCAAAGGTTTCCAACCCCTCTGTCACTCACAAGGTGAGGTTGCTTGAGCCCCATCCAACCTGGCCCTGAACACTCCCAGGGATCCACGGCCTGTCAGGGCAATAATGAACCTGTCCATCTCCTACTGCACCTGCTTGACCTACCACCTCTTTCATAAATGTATTTAAAAAACCTTCCAATAAAAATGCTTCATTGCATTCACAATTCTCTCCCCTGGAAGTGAGCTGACACATGTGAGTGACTTTACTCAAGGTGTAAATGGAAGATACTCCCACCTCGTGGGTGATAAGGGCTGCATAAGAACTGATACAGAAGAATAGAAACTGCTTGCTTTCAACGAGCAGAGAGGAGACGTTCTGAATAGGACTAGATTTATTTTATCAACCACACAGCAGTCAAAGCTGTTTCAATGAAGATAAATGAAGAACTATATCATCTTACTTTGTAGACTTATTTAACCAACAGACTGTCTTCTCTATGATTGGTGATAGCTTTACACATTAGAAACTAACTGAGATATATCATGACTGTCAAATCCTGGTATTCCTGTGGGTTTCGTGTAGAGTACAATAGAACCACTTTCATTATCTTTGTGTAAGGGATAATGGATAATAAACCATCTTACAGTACCCAACAGAAAGCCTCTTGGAGTACAGAAACACTCTTAATACATGGAACACATTTTAAACCCTTTTTTTCTGAAAAATTGTTTGAATCAAAATGAAGATGACTTTATCTTTTAAAAGTGACACTTTTATTTTTTTTCCTTCTTTCTATTTTTTTAATGGAAAGACTACTTTAGCCACCCTACTAACAGTAACTGTGCAGTTATTCTTGCTTTTCAGTAGTTGAAATTGCTTAAAGGTTTTAGATTCCAAAAAAATCACTCAATTCCAACAATCAACAGCAAAACCTGATTTTCCACTTCCCCCATTTCAGTTCTACATCAGTGGTTCCCCTTTGCATGTAAGGTTCTCCTATTTTTTGTTCTTCCAAGTGCTGAAGGATTACAGCTCTTTCTTCCCTTTTTCCACAGTCATTCCCACCTCTCCCACTCTCATGCACCTCCCTAGATCTCCTTCACTTGATTCACAAAATTCAAAATGAAAATTGCCTCCAAAACAGGCAACCTGCAGAGTAAGCAGAAACATCTATGGAATGGAGCAACAACATTCGGTCATGAGACAGCATTTCAGTTTGCTGAAAATTGAAACTTTGGGCTGTCTCAGATCTCACCAGAAATTGCAAATGACTGCTCAGACAGATATTAACCTCCCAAAAGTCCTGTGTCATTTTGCCATTCATGTGTGGCAACCTTAGATGCTTTTGGGCAATCCAAGTGACACAAGAGGCCTGTGTTTCTTCCTAGCTCTCATTTTCTTTGATACACCTTCTGTTGTGAAGTGACTCTGTCACACACAAGCTAGAAAAGACATTTTTGTTGAGATTTGTATATTCCTACAAGGCATCATTCCTTCAAGGTTTCCTGGCTGCCATGGAGCTCTTTAGAAGGCAAATGTAGTTTTATTATCATTTTATTATGCTTTTTATCCCTATTTCATTCATTAATTTCATCATTTAGAGTAGTTGCCTTGGTGGCGCATGAGATATAACAGAGGCAAGGTTTGTGGGAGTGACGCTATTTTTAATGACATTAATCCACACATTGAGGGCAAGCAGACACTGAAGAGCACAGGGGTTTTACAAAGTCATCTTCAGGTCACAAGAAGGAGCAGCAGTTCCCAAGTCCAAGAATAAACTGAGGATAAAAACTCCAGGCCGGGATAACTGTGCCAACTGATTGACCTCTGTGGGAAGAATGTACCCCTTTCTTGTACAATATATGGAGCTGGAGCTGCAGCATTTGTTAATCTACAACTGGTTTTATGGCAAGGCTTTGGTAGCAGGAGAGCTACAGGGTGGTTTCTGTGAGAAGCTCAGATGCTCTGGCTGCAGGTAAAGGTGGTCCTTTCTGCAAAGACTGTTTAGTGTATTATTTAAATAGAATTACCTGTGCATGAATATCTCATATAAAGCTTCAAACTCTCCTGGGAACATGCACCCCTAAACACTTGCAAGTTGACTAGCTCCCTTTGATCATGCAGTTATTGCCACAATGATAATGAGCTCATGTCCATATTAGTTGGTTCACTGCAGTGTGCATTTGTGATATTTAATAAATATTTAACTGTCTACTGTGAAATAATTAATCACTTCAGCTTTCATTCTAAAAGCCTTTCTGTTAAAGGTGTAAGGCAGTTTTATCTCCACAATAAATTTTCCTCTCCAAAAAGCAAGCTGTGTCAGACAGTTTCTCTATCTCCACTGTAATTCAGCCCTACAATATGTATTTGTTCAGAGTGCACAAATAGTTGCTTTACAGAAGGAGAACAAAGCATTTGAGACATTCAGGAAAAATAGAACCCAACCAAAAAAAACAAAGGCAGACAATAGTTGAAACAGGATCAGAGGTGCAGTTTAAAAGTATATCTTGGGGGTATAATGAACTTGTAACTAGACCTTCATCGATAACATCACAAACCTCAGCTTTGGTCTCAGTGATGGTTCTGCCCTGCTGTGTGGCATTTCTTTCAGCCCTTTGTGACCCTGTGTCACTGGATCTACCGGCAAGATAAGGTTGCTATTAGATTCAAAGAGTATACAAAAGCTGTGGAAATTACACCCACATTCTGGACCTGCAGTGTGGAATTCAATAGTGTTTGGAAAATAGAGAATATCTACACAAAGGATTGCACACACTTAGAAGCTTAGAAGTATCTCTGTTGCTTGCATAATCCTTCATAAAATACATAGAGACAAAATTCTTTACCTTTGGACATCCTCCTTATTTCCTAAGGAAAAATATGTTTAACCCAGCCATCTATCACTACACAAATTGCAAAGCAAAAATATACATTTGCATATATATTCTGCCTCTAGAATTCAAGTATTTCAGCCTTTTGTTTGCAATCCTAAACTGGGGTCAAACATCTGATGCATCTCTTTCAAAAATCATAACACTTTTTCCAGAACAAAACAGAAGATGGTGGCTTCCCCCTTCTGGTTCTGTTGTAGAAGTTATACGTTCAGTTCTGGAGGTTGCTTCTCACAGTTTTTATTTC
Source organism: Brachypodius melanocephalos (assembly GCA_013398615.1). Taxonomy (NCBI): domain Eukaryota; kingdom Metazoa; phylum Chordata; class Aves; order Passeriformes; family Pycnonotidae; genus Brachypodius; species Brachypodius melanocephalos. Next base: position 5,076,477 of record VZSR01000824.1, read on the forward strand.
ATTTTCCATCTAAGACTCTTTTTAAAGTAGAAGAGCTGTAGGAGGGAATGGGGTTCCCCAGCTTTCAGTCAGCCATGAGATGCTATACTTATTCTGTTTTAACATTCTCCTGAGAATTTGGCTGCAAATTTCTCCATGCTTTGAAGTTCTCCCTTCTGCCACTTTCCTCTCCCCTCTTCCTCAACACAGACGCAGGGATTTCTTGGACACTTATAGAGGTGGTTACCATCCCTGTGCCTTTCAGGAAGTCCAAAATCCTAGGAAAACCCTGAAAACGACAGTGAGATTGAGGTCTGTGGGCAAGGCAGAGAGGTGTCTGAACCACAGATTCCTCAGAGGTCTGGGGGGAGAAGGAAGTCCAGCTGGTTAACACTGGCAGGTTCTGTGATATAAAGTTTGTCCAAATACCCACAGAAGAGCTCAGAGACACAAAAAAGGCAGAAAAACCGCAGTGCTCCAGTAAGAGACATGAGTCCCTGCCCTGCCCCTGCCAGTGCTGTCCCAGGAATGTCTCAGTCCCATGGGCCAGGAGTGGTACCCACAGTGTGGGTTCACTGCCCAGAGTCACAGGACACATTATGGGATACAGAGGAAGAGCTTCCAGGGACTGTGCATGACTCATTATGTGGGTTTAGCAGGGGAAAAAGGTAACAAAATGGACAGGCCTGTGTGATCCTAGGAGTGTGGTAAAACTGAGGGACAAGAAGATTAATTGTCACATGTTAAGAAGTCCCTCGTCGCTGAGTTTGTGTCTGGGAGTTTTATTGTCTTATTAAATTTATTTCTGATTTTTTTTCCTGTATGAAGGACTCTCTGTTCCCTGTGTGTGCATATGAGACCTTGGCTGGCAGTCAGAAACCCCACTCAGCTGCACCCTCCCTCCCTCTCCCTACAGCACACAGGGAGAAAGCAGAATGAGGAAGCTCATGGGTTGAGATACAGGGAGATCATCAGTGACCGTCATGGGTAAAACAGACCAAACCTTGGGAAATTAATTGCTTTTATCATCAATCAGAATACATTTGACTAGTAAGAAACAAAGTAAAAATTAAACTATCTATTATCCCCCTTTCCCCTTACCACCTTTCCCCCCTTGCTCCCAAGGGATGGGGCTGTGGTCAGCTCTTTCCTGAAACCCACCCTTTAATGCATGAAAAGAGAGACAAGGAAAGGATTGCTGGAGCAGAAACTATTTAGATTCTTTCCTTGATTGTAGATGATGAAATTAAAAAATAAAACAACAGATGTCTAACAAATAAGGATTTAGGGGATTTTTTTTTATGTTAGACTCACTTTTTTAAAATCGTATTGTAAACTAACTATCTAGTTGGTTCTACCTTACAGATACATTTTAAATATAAACTTTCTGCCAATCTAGCTCATGATCTCATTAGAAAAGCCCAGTGGAGGGAATCAGAAATTAATCCAAAATTAGGTGTTAATTAGAAATGTGTGTGAACTGATGTGCTGCACGCTGTGGGTTTGAGTAGCACTTTATATCCTGCCCTGAGCAGAGCATCGTGTAGAAGATAAGCTCTCAGTAGAGATGTACACCTCCCTGTAAATTCAGAGCACATAAACAACCTGACCCCAAAGTGGTTACAAATTACAGGGGGGAAAAAAAAGAAAAAAAAAAAGAGAAAACAAAAACAACAACAAAACCCAAAACAAAAACAAACCACAAACAAAATAAAACAACAAAAAAAACCCAAAATAACCCCAAAAATCCACAACCTTTCCTTTGTTTTTTTTTTTTTCTCTATTCTTTATTTTCATGCCTGAATGTTCCAATAATCAGTCTTCATATGGCACAAACTACAGCAAAAAACACAGGTTTATGCAGAGATTAATCTGTAGGAAGTTTTTTTGCAGCAGTTTGTACAATATTTGGTGTGGATGTAGAGCTTAAGGTGATGGGGAAAACAGAGATGTGTCACTGGAGGGTTTAGGCAAGGTGTCAAACTGGAAATCTCATGTAAGTGGTCTTAGAGAATGGATACCTACAGGGAAACAAGATTGGTGAGGGGGAAAGCAAAGTTGGTTGATACTTAATTGATCAAAGTAAATATTCCATCATTAGGTCCTCTACTATGGCCAATTCTTTGCTGGACCAGTGATAACTGGTGTGTAGGACTCAGGCTACAGCCAGAGCACTGACAGATCTCAGCCAACACAAGAAAAGGATTACTGGAAGCACCAAATATTATGAAAAAACCCCTGAGATTTAGGAAAAAAAGAAAACAAAAAAACCCCCAAAACACCCCAAAACCTAGCAACGTTTCAGATAACTGAGAAAAACCTTTTAATATTATTATTTTATAAACAAATAGTCTTATTTTCAAGCATATAACAATCGATTACTGAACCTCTACTCCTGGTAATGTACTATTCACTCACTTCTCATTTAACACCTGCTCCACCAAAATGAGCATTTCTTTATTCTGAAACCACAGAAATTACAAACAGATAAATTCCAGGAAGAAAATTACTACTACTAAGAAATCACTATTTTTTATATCTAATGCTGTGTCTGCTCTCTGGCATACTGTTATCACTGCTAACATTAATCAAATATACAGATCTGCCAGAATTTTTTGCTCAGCATTAAAACTCTTGGTTTTCTCTCATAGCAGGAAATCTCATCATGGAGGCAAGTGAAAAAACCCCTCCTTCTGAGGCAGAAAAGCTTATCTTAAGAACACCTTTGTAAGAAATCTGTAAAAATTTGTGAATTTAGTGTGGAGTTGTAAGACAAAAACTGACAAACTAGAAAAGTTAGGCTTTTTTAGAAGTTTTGTGGCTTTTGCATTCATGCCCAGGGGTCATTTTCCCTTATAATAGAGAATTTTTTGCCCTGAAAGAAAATATATTGCAAAAAGGAATGTTCTCTCCTGTCTTTTCCTTGCTCAGTTTCTATCTTTGTTCATATCACATGACTCGTTAGATCAAAGTTTCCATTTTATCTTCATATACATATTACATGAGTGTCATGTCCTGGCTTTTTTTGCTTCAAAAGTTAATGGGAAAAATCATTTTTCAAGTGTCTAGGGCACATACAAATTGTGATCCCAAGAGAAAATATCCAGACATAGATGCCTGTTGGACATTCAGAAAGTGAGTTGTTTCTCTTTTCAAAGGGCTTTGGATACCAAATCATGTATAAAATTAATGAGAATTGGGCATACTCAGCCCTAAGTGGCTTTGAGAAGCTTGTCCTTAAAATCCATATTGGTAAATAATGATGGCTTTTAGCTAGGGAGTTTCTAGCTAATCTCAGCACATACATCATAACAGCATCCTTTCCTGGGTAGCTATTTTATAAGAGGAATTAATTTCGGTTGTAAAAGACTACCAACATCTGAACTGTTTCTGGAGGACCAAAGCTGTTTCATTTGCAGATATCTGTTAATAATATACTTAAATACCTGAGTAACACTTAGCTCCCTACATCCAGCATTTTGGAAATTGCTTTCTAAACAGAAGTTTCAAAATATATAATTGAAGTTGAAGAAGGGCCAATAAAATATTGGTCACTGACCTCTTATCTGTGGGGACACTCTCATCTTGATAATCTATGGTTTTTGCAGACCTGTTATTATCACTGGGGCCCTGTGCATCCTCTCTGGGACATCCTGAATGACAAAAACATTTAGAACAGTCACTTGTCTGTCTTATTATAATATTCTTTCACTTGATTAATTTTTCCAAGTATTAAATATGGCCTAAAGTAGTTTTTGGTACAGCAGAATTCTTCATGTACAAGGAGCTGAAAAATGAAAAGCTTATTTAAATAAACAACTAATGAATAAATACACAGTTGCCTTTTTAAACTTTTTAAGCAGTATTAAAAGTTAAAGATGCCTACAAGCCAAATTAGTGAAATGGAGATATCATTTTGCTCTCAGTAAATCCAAAGTAAGCCTGTGATAATTCTGTTCTTTGTGTATCTCTGCCAATAAACTGATAATGAATGATAATTTTATGTAGTTACATAATGCCCGTTGTTAAAAGCACAAATAGAATAGTCCTATTATCTTTCTTTACATTTCTTTCCTCAAAAGCTTTTAAAATAGTAGTCTAATCCAAGCTGTGTTGCTGCTGGCTGTGATTTGGGATTACAAGAAAATGAGAGTAGCTGTATTGTATCACTCATTTAATACCACAGCCCATTGCTGACAGTGGCCTGAAACAAGAGCTTAGAGAACAAAGGTGATATCACAGAAAGAATGAAATTACCCAGTTCATGGTGAAACTTCTTGACTTTCAGCAACTTGTAGCTGTTCCTGAAACTGTGCAGAAAACAGAGCAGGTGCGTGGCAGAAAAGGATTACGAGGTGTTCTCCTCCCCCGTGTACCACTGGGAACTGAGGTTGTAAGGAAATGAAATTATTTTCCTGGTTCCCAATATACAGTTGCAGCAACCAAAGCTATTAAAGGGGAGGGCAGGACTTGGCTTGCAGCAGCTGTGAATTTTAATATTAAGGAGATTAAATTAGGTAGTGGATTGCTTGAAACTCATGATAAGAAATACCAATTAAGTAGAGTTTAAACTGTTTGCAGACATCAGAAATCATGTATTTTAGGTGAAAATATAATTATTTTTTAAAATAGGAAGGTGTTTAACTTTTCAACACTTACTCATAGTCACATCACCAAATGGGACTTTGGGAACTGTTTTGTAGATTTAATAATTAGAAACCAACTCTAAATCACGGATATACACCTCCCCCCCAACTTTTCTCCCAGAAATGCATAATAAACTACTGAATATTTTCTTTGGCATCTTTGTCAAAATAGTATCTCCTTGTAGTTGGTTTGCTGATAAATATGACAGACAATAGTTCAAAGAAACAAAAGATCATGACCCTAATTATATTACTATATTTTTTCAAAATTTGTTTGAAAGCACAGCTAATAATTAGGTTACAAATATATTATAACATGATTTCAATATTAATGTTTTTTCTTTCACCAAGGGAGTTTTCAATTATAATAATATGCCACATAATAGTTCATGGAAACATTTTACTTTTTAAATTAACTTAGTCAAGTCAAAATAACAATTTTTTAGAAGTGTTGAAATAGCAGATTCCCTGTTCTTTGGGAGAAAAAAAATAGTTGATGCTTACAATAGAAAATACCTGTTCCAAGAGATCTAATGTATTTTATATTTCATTCATGGACCTATAATTGGGGAAAAAGATAAACAACCTCAAAAAACCCAAAAAACAAACTACCCCAAATTTATTTTACTCCATGTCAAGGTTTGAATTCAAAATAATGCACTTGCACTGTGGATGATCAGCAGACTGGAAAACAAACATAAGTGACGTGAGGGGAGCCCAAAAAAGAGTGGGAATTGTTGCTTTCTCCTTGGAAAGAGAAAGCTGAGGGAAGATCTTGTGTTGTGTCTTGACCTACCCAACAGCAAGGTGTAAAGAGAACAGAATGGAACTCTTCTCAGCAGTGCAGTGATGGGACAGGAGGCAATATGACACCACATGACACATGATGCTGTGAGCAGGAAGTTGGACTGTCTGACCTTCTGTAACATTATTGTGGAATCGTTTTCTGAAGCAAAGTTTTGTTCAGTGTTCAATGAAAACAGAATTGGGGAAAAAAAAAAAAACAAACAACAACAACAAAAAAACCAAAACAAAACAAAAACAAACAAACAAACAAAAAAAACCCACAACCACACTTAGATTAAAGTAATAAATGTGTATAAAGAAATCACAGGTTTCTGACAGAAACTGCCAAAACAAAACCCAGGGGATGCATCTCCTGGCACAGGACACCCTGAGTCATGTCTCCTGTGTTGAAAAAGAGAGAAGAAATGCCTCACCAATACATAGTCACACCTAGCTAAGGAGATTTTGTTTGTTTGTTTGTTTTTTTATTATTATTTATTCCTCTATGAAGAAAACTTTAAGAAAAAAAGTCTTTCTGACAGAGTTTTGTGCTTCAATGTAAAACTATAATTCTTTATGGAAAAATGATTGCAAGCTGATACTGATTTCTTCTGCATGAATTTTGGAGGGGCAAGCATCTGCATAGCAGTGTTTTAATGAACCATGATGTGTTGGGTTTTTAAAAAATTTTAAACCCCATCTTTGTGGACCAATATTAGCTCAGACATTAAACATCCATTTTGTGTTTTCTATGGATATGTTGCACTGATGGTGTTGTGGTCCAGTATCAAAGCAAAATTAGGTCCCAGTTTCCCCTGCTGCCCAGAATAATTTCGGAATCCACACTACTGTGCTGATTCTTCAAAGGAAAAAGAGCTGAAATGTACTCCCACAGTCATAGAGCTGATTATTCCAGAGATGAAAAGTAAATGGAATATATGAAAACATTCATTAAAATGTTTGTTACTTGTAGTGTTTGAGACAAAATGTTGGTGTCATTACTGTTTACTATATTCAGCCGCTCCACGTTTATGTTCCTCTGAAAGAAAATAACAATGCATCTCTCTTTCTGAAACATGCTCAGGAGTCTTTTGTTGCTCATGACTCAGGTACAAACAGAAGACAAGTTGCACACGAGGGGATTATTTTCTTTTGCTTTTTTGTTAAAGTCTTTTTAGCGTAAGTCCCAACCTTACGAAATATTGAGTCCCTTCAATGTGTTTGACCTTAGAAGGAGACGATGCCACACATCACTTTAGCACTTCCAAAGACCAGGTTTTGATTTGTACTTTCAAGACTTTCAGAGCCCTTGGTGGTAAATCAGCAGCACCTGATAACTTTTAACATCTCTTCTGCTCCTAAAATTAAAATACCAAAAACTGTTCCATGCAGAAATTGTTTCTATATTAATGACCAATTAGGAACAAAAAGAAGAGGAACAAGAAGAAGACTGTACTTTGGCACATGATTATTTATTCATGCTAGAAGCTGATGGAACTACATTAGGGGAAAATATATTTTTTAAATGAACAGGAGAGGGATTGTTTTACCACCAGCTGATTCACATTTATCCTTGCAGTCTGCCTTGTTAGCTGTGAGAAATTGCAGAATTTCAATATTCAGTATTAAAACACTTCACTGGGGTGTCTTCATGACTGTAAACAAATGTAGAAAGGAAGGTGCATTTGCTTAACACGGGAGAATTGGAACCCCTCTAGAAATGTCAGTGTTGTATCTATTTGCAGTAGATTTACACATCATACAAAGGACTCAGCAAGGTGGGATCATGCTTACTAATACTGACAGAACTACCTTTTCCTGGATATATGTTATACCCCAGATGTATTCAAGCATATCCTATCAAGCCTTCCCATGTTATTCTTGAGACAATAAAAAGAAAAAAAAAAAAAAAAGAAAAGAAAAAAAATACCAAACAACTGAGGATGTTTATATTGGAAGAAAGAAAAGTTTCTTTTCCCTAGATCCTGCTGAGGCCTTGGTTTTTGCTTTTTCATCCTGCAGCAAATAGAAGAGTCCCTGCCCAGACATAACATTTATGTGATTTTCTATTCTGCCAGACAACTTCTTATTCTGTGATCATTTGAATAGGTTGAGGAACACAACTTTTCTTAAATTATCATGGCAAAAGGTTTTGTTTTCCCTTTAGACTATATTCTAGCTTTGAAGAGAAAGATTTAAAGGTATTAGTGGAGTCAAAAACTATACAACTCAGCATAAATAAGAGAACTTTCATGTAAATCAGCGGCATAATTCCCCATGGATGAGACCTTGTCCTCACTAAAAGTGATTGGAACTTGGGCATTAAAAAAATGCCATAGTTTCACATTCAAACATCAGTGATGAAAACCAAGGACTTGAAGGGTAATTCTTTGTTTCCTTTTTTTTTTTTTCCCAGGCAACACTCACATTGTGCATTGCCCACTGCTCTGGTGTACAAAACTACGCTGCAGTCCACAGGCAAAAATAAATATGTCAATCTCCTATGGTTTAAAAAGATGTCCAGCAGAGGACACTGCAGGAATTGGGCTTCTAAATTTCCACAGGAGCAGTGGCCTTACAGAATCTGACCTGGTTATCCCCAGTAGAACAGAGATCAGATTACTGAATTGGTTTTGCTCTGCTTGAAAAGATTGGTCCTGTCTTCCTGAGGAGGCTCTTCATGTCTGTACATTCTTCATAAATGTACAAGTGAGGTAGCTCAGGATGGTCACCAAAAGGCAGAAACTGAGTGACTTGAAGGGCACCTTCACAGGGCAGTAAATGCTGATCTGCACAGGCTTCATTTGGACATGATTTCTTTTTTTCTATCAGTTTTACTTATTAATTAGTACCTTGGTACCAGACAGCTCCAGTACAAGGGTTCACAATCTTATTCTCCCTGTTACTTCTTGTTGCTTCAAATATTATGACACTCCCAAGTGCTGTCAGTTCAACACTAATGAGGGGTAGAAACTGATGAATGGAGAAGGGATTCTCTGAGAATATGTGAGTTCAGGTTTTGAGACTCTTCCCACCTAAAAATGGAATTGAATTGGATCCTCCCACACATCCAAAATGATTCTTCAAACCATGAAGCTGTTTTGCAGAAAGATGAAGTCTGTTTTAATTCTGGAAAAGCAGAAGGAGGAATTGGCCCTCAGGAAGACAGTTTTCTGCCAGCTTTGCTTCAGTTTCAGATTTCAGTTTTGGAATGGATATTGGGGTTGGAATGGATAAAGGAGTTCCTCTACTTTGGGAGAGGAATATCAATTTAAAATCACCTCTGGAATCACTGTTTCCCTTTGTCTTGCTCCAAAAGGTTCTATCCTCAGGGATTGCTTCTTTGGGTGTTTTTGAGGCCCCCCAAATCTCCTGACACAAAGACCCAGGCTGACTGTCATATTGTTTTCCAGGTTCCAAGAGCCACATAAGATATTCAGACTCTATTTCCTGTAATTTCTGTATCTTTATTGCATCTGTATTTCAAATTTAGTTTATTAGGATGCTGTGATCTAGTCAGTCTGAGATGTCTGATGTAGAACAAACCTCTGTACAAGTGAGCATTAAAAGTAGAATTATATACCACAGATTGTCTTCATTTAGACTCAGCAAAGATGTAAATCTTTTTTTTTTTTTCCCTTGAAAATATTCTGCATTGCCCTGCAGTGAAATATGCACAGCCTTCCTGCATTCCCCAGTAGAGCTTGCTGATTTTTATAGCTTGTTTTAACGTACAGACTATTGTGATAAAGAGCAGGGGTGATATGACATTTGAAAAGCCTCTTGAGAGAAAAGCAGCAAAGTGGATGGCACTGAAAAATCATTCTGAACCTGAGATAATTTGAGCAGCTCTACAGCAGCATTGTTCCACTGCTATCAGTGACAGGTGCTTCAGACAGCACATTTGCTAAGTATCCAAATATATCAGTGGTTGTCTCTCTCAGGAGAGACAGTCTTATCTCTGCTAGGGCTGACCCATGGAAAGGTTATTCAGAGAAAATCATCAAGAATTATATCCTGCCGGCCACCATCACATCTCTGGTGAGTGAGAATGCCAGGGAGGATTAAGAGATCTGGATAAGCTAAAAAAGCAGCAGCCAGATCCCTTCTAAGCAATTTCTCCCCCAGAACTGGCACCTGCTTTATCCCATTGCTGTCCTCATCTTTATGTGGGAAAGGTGACAGACTTGTGGGCTGCAGGCAGTTTGAAGCAGCACTGGCTTGTGTTCTCAGGAGCACAGGCTTCCTCTGAGAGTTTGTGCAAGGGACACTTCCCTGCCTCCTGTATTCTCTGTCTGTCTCTTCCCAAGCTGGATAATTGGTGAGACAGTGTCTTTTGTATCCCCTGGTCTAATAAACAGCACATACACCTCCAAGATTGCAGAGACCAGAGGGATTCTTCTCTCCCAGGTAAGTGTTGCTTTTTGTGTTTCAAGAGCACATAGCACTGCAGGAACTTTCGTGTAAGAGGGAGAGAGGCAGAGATATTTTTTTGAACAAGTGCAGCTACTTCAAACTTACCCAGAAAGAACATTATATAACATTAAATAATTTAAAAGCTTCAGTTGTCCAAAAGATAGGCAGTAATTTTTGTTTTCTCCAGCTGTGAAGCAGGAATTGGGTTGTCAAATTGAGGAATGGAATTTAGTAACCAGTTTTTCAGGATGATCAGGATATTTTTACTTAGAATATAGAAACTATTCCATGAAATGAAGTAGCTAAAGTGGAACTCCATGTCATCATGTGCCAGCTTTGCTACTCCTGTACCAATGCATAGCAGGGAGGCAATAAAAAGCAGTTAAGACATAGTAGCTTCCTAAGCCACCCTTACTGCCTGATCAGAGAATATGAGATCATATGTATTTAAACAGCTTCTTACTTGCTGGCCTCCTTCTGTTTAAAAACGTTGAAGCAGAATTTTTATTCCTTTCTGCGTTCATCTCCAGAATAGAGATGCACTGAACGTACAACAATTGTTATTTGTGTAAAAGCCAAGGTCCCTAAATAAATGAAGAACAATTTAAGCAACTGGAATGATGCTTCTAACTACTTTTCTACTAAGGAGTCATTCAAGAAGAATTATTTTTGCCAATCATGATGCCAAATCACTAGTCTACTCTTTATCACTCATTTTCCTCTCTCCCTTCTTTGCACTGATCTACATGCCAGTTAGGATATGAAACACTTCTAGCCAAATAACTGTGCAGACAAATAAGATGATTTTTAACTTGAATGAACCTTCCAAGTAGGTTCATACTGCCTGTCTTGGAATGTATGTGGATATGAGTTACCAACAGGTAAGACTTTATAAAGGGAAGGTCCTGTAACATGGCTCTGGCCTGTTACTTAGGCTAAGTAGAAGGGAACTATGGGAGAGTGATTCAGCTGGAATAGGGATAGAGAGACATGAGAGACGTGAGACATGAGAGATGTGAAAGACATGAGACGCGCCCACCTGTGACTGATGCACGTCCACATCCTGGTGTATGGTGATTGCTTGACTTGGGCTTGTTGTGCCTTAAGACTGTGTAAACTGATAACTGGCTAACTGCTTTAAAAGGCTGGGGTTTTGGCAATAAAGAGCTCTCCTTTGCACCTGCCTGGCATCCCTACACTGCTCATTACCACAACAGATATCCCCACACACGTACTGAAAGGAGACTGAGATGCCAGTAAATAGATCACATGGAGAGAGTTAAACAGAAGTGATTTTAGCTGCTAAAACAAATGATACCATTACTACATCTTTAGTTTCCAAACAGTACATGCCATTAAATATATATATATGTAACTCTATATACAATATTGGACTTGACAACCTCCAGCATTAGAAAATGTCAAAGGATAGTTGATAGTTGTGTGGAATTTCTTCTATCTTGAATTATTTGCTTGACATATTTAAGCACTTTAGATTTCTGCCATTTGAAAACATTTTGATTTCTGAGATATTAATTCAGCCCTTGTCTGTTTTATATGCTGCCTTTCCCTAAAAATCCATCTTGTTCTGTGGACTGTGATATTGAATGCATGTGTGATAGGGAAACCAAGGACAGGACAGGAGAGGGATAAGGAAACAACAATTTTTTAATTTGAAAAATTTTAAACATATTAATTTTTCTTTCTTATCCATATAATCAGATACATTATCTGGTCCACTAAGATTAAATATGTTTTCCCTTATTGATTCAAATATCCCTTTAATATCAGTTTTTACATTGGTTCAAGTGTAAGCAAAAACATTATTTACATTAGTGTTTACAAGATGTGATAAACACACAAATCCTTACCAGTAGGGGCATCAACTACAACTTACTATAAGTAAATAATGAGGAAGAAGAGTTGCTCCCTGATGCATTGATGCTGGTTTCAAAGAGACTTAATGAGACATACACCTGCCAAACATTAATGTGCAAGTTAAAAGACATGGGAACTGTGTTTAAATTTCCTGCATGAAAATGTTCAGACTCCCTTGCTCATTGCTCACATATAAATATGTGCAGGTAAAAGAAAAAAAAAGGTGGAAGGGGATATTTACAAAGTTGTTTGATCCAGATCTGTTCCAATGTTGAGGAATAGGAGGTGTTTTTTCCTCTACAAATTGGCATCTCAGACTCCTTCAGAGAGTCACATTCATCATTTTAGCTTTCACTGGGAGCTAGTTTCATGCTCAGCCAGATGAATTTCCTTATAGCTCTTTATTCTGATCACCTGCCAGTCTCAGCTATCAACAAAGATAATAGATTTTATCACTGGGGTCTAGGTATCAAAACCAGCAGGGCTGTAGCAATAATTAAGGGGAACAACACCACCGATGCCCAGTTCTTTATCTCGAAACTCACAGCCCTGGTTGTAACATAGCAATATATTACTCCCCTTCACCATGGGTCATTGAGGCCAGGGGACCACGGAAAAACTGCTTTCTTAATAGCACATGCACAATTTGACATTAGGGTTTTATTCTGCCAGACAAGCTAATGGATCATATAAGTGTCAGAGGTATTACCATCTACAATTATCACTAACAGCTTGCTTAACACAGCACATTTCCCTAAGATGTGACTTTCCACTTCACGGAGAGCCTTATGCCTGCCAATCCACAGCCAAAGTTATCATCTAATTAAACAAAGGTAAAACAGTCCTGATAATCCTGGGAACTGTTTGATTCAACTGCCAAACTTAGGTCTCAGCATCATTTTAAACATCTTACTGCACATGCTTGGCCTCCTGCTGCAGATTTCCTGCAAGCCCTCTGTCACATCTGCCAGTTCCTGCAGGTGTCTCAGGTATTCAGAGACTCAAACCTTGACAGCTGTGTTAAGCTGGAGCTTAATGCTACCTTATAGACTGATTTTAATGATGTTGGCAAGATTCACAGTCTAATAAATTAAAGTTGGCATTAATGTTGGTTTTCAGAGGTCAGAGGTGAAACACAGAATTCCAGAGACCTGGAGTGGACATACAGATTCTGGTTGTTCTGGCCAGCCTGAAAACATTGTCTGTAATCTTCTTCTGCAAACTCTCTCCTTCTTTTCAGCTTGGATGTTTAACTGGTTGTGTTCAGAGTCAGCCTTAATATGATGCAGCTGCATAATTCTAGAGGAGGCTTAGGTGGAAACAATGAAGTTGTGAGAAAGCCCTGTGGAAAATGTTATCCAGGGAACTGACCCTTTCTGTCCCCTCTGCCCTGTCCAGGAGCTGGATTTTAGTCCAGCCCTTGCCCTTGGCCTTTGTCTGAACTACACTGCAGGTATGTCCATGGCACCTTGCAGATCCTGACCTGCTCTCTTGAACTCAGAGCTGGCTCATCATTTGGTTTAATGTGGTGGCTGCTGCTTTGTGCTGGTTACTGTCAGCAGAGCTCCTCTGCTGTCCTGGGTTGGGTGCTGTGGGACTGTACCCCTTGTCCTCCAGAGCACTGCCCTGCTCTCCTGGCTGTCACACCCACCCCATGGCTCCCCTCCCCTTCCAGAACAGTCCACTTTCACAGCTCTCTGACATAAAGTGTAAAAGACTTTTCCATTTAAGGCTCTGGAAAGCATCTGATGTGTGTCACAGACTTCTACTGCTGATTAGAGCAATGTATCTGCAGAATAGACTCATGAAAGTGCTTATATCTAGCAAGTAAACAAAATTATTTAGGATTCTGCCACATCTGTGCACTCTTCCTCATTTCCCTGTTGCTATGTGGCAAGCACAAACATGTAGCAGGATATAGATTAAACAGTGTTAAAATATCAAGCAGTGATCTTGTGATAGCTTTTCTGCAACCAAATTTGTGACTTGTGGGGACACCTTTTTCTTTGCCTTTCCTCCACACAAACTCAGAGGAGAGGAAGGCAATATCACAAAGTCAAAACCTAATCCCAAAGGAAGTGGTGGGCCATGGCTAGCATCTGACGGTGGCCATGAAAAGAGACATGATGGAGCTTAGAAAGGAGATTGGCAAACCTCAGCCACTGAAAATTTAAATCCCTTCCAATAGAAGTAGTCTAGTCTAATTCTATTCTATTCTATTAAAATTTACTATAACTGCCTTTGTTTAATAAAAATTTGCATTACAGTGATGACCATTTGACCAACCGACAACATTTGACAGAGCAATTTTACCATGTATTTTACATCTATAATAGCATTGTGATGTGAGCAGAAGGTAGCATTACTTTTCCTGTCTGAAGATGTTAGACAACTTTACCTGCCTTCTGACAGCTCCTGAGGCAAAGGAAAGGAATAATTTTACTTTTGGCAATGACAATAGAAACAGAAATGTTTGGGACAGAAATTTTCCCTGATAATTCTACAGTAATATGGCAGCTGTTTGTATATTTACAAAACAAATTGAATGTCCATTACACAAGTTGCAAGTTCTCATGCCACATCTTAGCCAGGTGAAAATCTGACCCCTGTAAATGCAGATGTAATTCTTTTGTCTTTTGTTCCCTCTATTACAGTGCTCCAAGAATGACTGAGCTGCTGATTTAAGAGGAAAAAATAGATGGAAAGAGGGGGAAGAAATGGATTGGATGTTTAATTTTTGGTGGATGATTATCATCCTACTCTGAGAGATAATTTCTATCAGGTCACTGAGGTTTGCATTCTCAAATAATCCCTCTTTTCTGGGCAAGCACAAACAAAAAGAAGTGCAGGCAACAAGAATTAAGAATAATGTGAGAGTTGCAAACTATCAAAACTGTTTTTTATCCTTCTCAAAGAAGACACAGAAGATCTCTGAAGGTACATGAGCAATTGACTCTCCAGTGAGAGTACCAAAGAGAAGGAAATCTCTGCTCTTCTTGATAAGAAAAGATTTTGCTCTTTAAATATGGGACTCACAGGACACTAACCTAGAACATCCAAATTTTGACTTCATGAGTAGGTACTGTAGCTTTTTCTTCTGGGTTTACTAGTTAAAATATTCCAAAAGGACAATGCAGTATTACCATGCTTGTGTTTCAATAGCACCTTTTGATTTGGTGGGCTGTAGAGAAAAACACCACACATCAATCATCAGAATAGAGAACAGCCATGACTCTGTGTTTTATAACCTTACAGCCATATAGGGCATGTTTTTAAAGGCACTTTTGCATTCCACACTAATCCATAGTCAGCATAAGGAATGACTTTTCTCAGCACTGGGTTTTCTGTATGTTTGTCTTGACTAAATCAAACCTCTGACTGAAAGATGAGGTCTGAGGGGCAGAGTTAAATCACAGTGTTTAATCCAACATTGTATGCACCTGACACAGTCATACTAGATAAGACTGGGACATACAGATAAGTCGATCCAAGTCTTGGTTTGTTTGTCTGGAAGTCATTTTTCCAGATGATCATTTCCAACTTGGCATATGATAAATGGCTAAAAGCAGTAAAGGGTCAACAGGCCTGTCATAGAAATATTGGCAGTCGAACTATTCAGAGAGACAGTGATAAATCTTCAGTGAATTCCTTGGTATTTTTAAGACCAAATCCACATGCAGCAGGTGACATTCCCTTTGCTGGAATTCCCAAGAGCTGGATAAGCAGTTCCAGAAAGAGAGAGCAGCATTAACCACCACCTGCTCTAAAATGTCGGTGGTCATTCTCACAGAAATGGAGACACACCAAGCTGATTTCTTAGCAAGTAAGTTCAGTGCAAAACCATCCCTCCAGCTCAGGGGCAAGAGAAGGACACCTTCTGACACAGTGGTGTTCATCTAAAGTCAGTTCTTCTTAATATCAGTGATGGTATAAGGGTTAACAAAATTCTAAACGGGAATTGGAAAAAGGTGGAATGAGTGAGGTGAGGTAGCAAAGGCGACTGAGCCTTGGACAGAGGAGAGGAATGTAGTTCCATTATCTTAGGGAATTCACATGTGACTTAGCTTGGCACGGGGAAGTAGGTTTGGATTTAGGTAGGAGTGTACCTATAAGCAGTACATTATTATTGTTTTAAATAAGAATCAGAGAAACTATATTTGTAGAAGTTTATGTTAATTACAGTATAGAGATTATAATGATTGCCTTCCGGAATCATAAGGAATGGTGGTGGGTTAGAAGGGGCAATTGGAAGGGATATTGACTACTGGCCAGGAATATCTCAAGAATTGGATGTTAGTATAACCATTATATTAGTTGACTCGAGTGTGACTTTACTTGGGTAATAAATCTAAAATAGATTGTTCTAACTAGACCAAGTATGACAAGGGGTTGGAGTAGTATTGTTAACTGAAATCATGGGAGTTGGTATTCAGGGAGGAGTTGATTCAGTGTTTGGTAGTTAAGGGGAGGACTAAGTGGTGGGGTCAATTTAATGTAATTCTATAAAAATCACAACCACGTGTAAGCCACAGGCACATGATTTGGGCTGTGCTGCCCCTGTGCTCTGGGCGCCCTAATAAAACACCAACATATGATTGCCTCTGTGTGATTATATGTTCTTCCTCCACTAACATCAGGGCTAGAGCTACTACTGAGACATACTCCTAGGAAAATTTCTCTGTGTTTGGAGAATTTAACCCAATGATCTTATTTTTATTCTTCATTCCAGAGTGCACTCTGCTGTCACTTACAAGGCTAATGCTCTACATTCTCATGCTGGCTTTCACTGCAGAATCTTGAAGCACTTTACAAACATCAGTGGATTAAGTTTCCCCCCATCTGAGGAGAGGACAGTAAGTGGTAATTATTACAGTGTTATTTGGTTGCTATCTCTCCATGATTGGAATGGTGTCACTTTAGATGGGTTAAAAGCCCTGAGCACACTCATGACGCTGTGATTCTACAGATGGGGAAAACAGAAGGATGTTTTCCCTGAACTGCTTCTTAAGCCCCTGGTGAGACTGGGAACAGGGTGCAACCTGACACACATTGGCAAGTTCTGAATCCTAGCCTGGGCCCTCCTTCTTTCTGTGGGTGTTTGTCATGGAGAAAGTACATTTTCTGTGCAGTCAGCGAGCACTAAGTAAAAGAAAGGAGAAAAAAAGAAATCAACCCAATCCCTGATCATTTGGGCAGCTGGTCAAGATTTACTGCTTGTGATGTCTCAAGAGCTGCAACTCAGACATAAGATTGATTTCTGCTTTTGGATTGCACAGTGTTCCTGGTCTATCATATCCTCTCTGAAAAGTGTCAAACCCACTTTTCAACTGGAGACTTAGCAAAGGTAGACCTTATTGTGGCCTTTCAGTACTTGAAGGGAGCTTAAAGAAAAGATGGGGAGAGGATTTTTAACAAGGCTTGTTGCACCTAGGTAAGGGTTTTAAACTGAGAAAGGGTCAATTTAAATGAGATATGAGGAAGAAGATTTTTATTATAAGGGTGGCAAAATACAGCAACAGGTTGCACAGAGAAGTTGTGGATGCCCCATCCCTGGAAATATTCAAGGTCAGGTTGTTTAGGGCTCTGAGCTACCTGATCAAGCTGATACACACTGCAGGGAAGTTGGACTAGATGCCCATTAAAGGTCCCATCATTCTATGAATCAACCTTATAAAGAAGCTCTTAAGCCTATTTCAAAAATAAATACGGCATAATCTTTTTTTTTTAATGAACACGTGAATACCGTAAGAGTTTTAATATCACTGGAATATCTTTTCTTATTCTTGTTTGAGGGTGTTCTTCACATTTCACCTTTAAAATTCTGCTTCCTCTGCAGCTACTTATTTTGTTTTGTTGCCATGTTGTAAAACACACCAGTTTTCATTACCTATCCTTTAAATTCTTTTAAACTCCTGTTCTCAAGCCTGAGAAGTCACTAAAATTGTTGATTTCATCTCCTGGGTAATTTGGTTATTACTGAGTTGTGTTTTGTATTTCTTTCCTTTTTTATGCCTCTGAGAAACTAGAACATGATTTAACAAGATTAAAATCAATGAATGCCTGTTCAGAGACCAGTGCTTATTAGACTAGGTGTCATCTATCTTTCAGCTAGAAGTTTTGTGAATGTGTGAACCTCTATGGATACCCCTAAGATGCTAACATCTGCACAAAATGATTCTGTGAAAGCTTTATATTTCTTTCTTTATTTCTTTTCCCCTTACTTTTCTGCTTGCTGCTGAAATCTGGTTTTCAGCTGAGAGAAAGAGGGAAGCAAGTGAGAATGAATGTCAGTCTGACAAGAATTACATCACTCTGTGCTAACAGAAACCTCTGTGGTCTGCATGGATGTCTCTACAGTCCTGAGGAATGAATCAAATCAGAGAATCACATAATGGTTTGGATCAGAAGGAACATAAAAATCATTTCACTCTGAACCCTCTGCCATGGTCAGGGACACCTTCCACTATTCCAGGTTGCTCAGAGCCCCTGGCCTTAAACACTTCCAGGGATGGGGCATCCACAGCTTCTCTGGGCTTCTTCTTAAGCCATATTTCATTAATGAACAGAGCTGTTTAGATCTTGCAATAGTTGGAAGGTAAAATTGCTGATATCTCATGTTCAGGCTGCCTCTTAAAGATATTTTCCATTTTTGCCTCATCTTCTATAGCAAATATTATACCCTATTAAAGACATAGGTTTTATTATATATAAGCTATTTTTCTGCTCATGTAGTTTGTGATACTCACAAAGCTGAAGTTATTAGACAGTAGATTCATTCACTATTAAGATCCTTTTCCATTTTCACTCCTTACTTTGCAAGCAGGTTACGCAGTATTTTGGAATTGCTCTGCTATTTTGCTTTCAGGAAATTCTGGTTTGCATTCTTGTATTTCCATTTAAAATAGATTCTTCCTGAGCTGTTTCAGTAAAAAGCCTGAAGGGTTTATTCATCCCCATCAAATTACATTTATTTAAACTTTGAGCATAAAGAAAATACAAGCATAAATAGGGACCAAGCTGTCAACTTGACTCATCATTTACAGTTAAAAGGATTAACTGGGTACAGCAACCAATGTGAAAAACATCTCAGAGTACTGCCACAGGATAACAGGACATATTTTTGTATTGACAACCTTCTCTCTTCTTGTCTCACTCACTCTCCATATAATTTTTGCTGTTTAATTAAACAATATAGTGTTTCTTTAGCACTGTCTCAAATTAGGCACAGAGTATTTTCTTACTTGCATGTTTCCATGACAGTATGGTGAAAGATTCTGGTATGCATAAGGGAAGATAGATTCCTACCTACACCACACTCAGACTTTATGCTTGGGGGAAAAAAACCCCAAATCATTACTATAAACGAAACACGGGTATTGGAGCTGATCCACAATCTTATTTCATGTGGATCATCAGACATTTTTGAGATGGTAAGAACTTCTCAGTGCCCCTCATCTGTAGTAAGTTTGGCATAAAATCACGGGGGTAAAAGGAATTGCTGGAGCTGAAATCAGTTAACTGCATTCTTGTTGGTTAATAAGCAAGTATTACGTAAGGTAACAAAGAGGGATTCTTTTTTAAAGTATGCAATTTTACACAAAGCAAAGTATCTGGTTGAAATCAACAGAGGATGTTCTGTGATTTTAATGGATGTTGGCACCAAACCAGATCATTTTCAGCAGGCATGATGCTCTGACATAGCTGTCAACAAATACTGCTCTTCAGTTACGTGCATGACTGACTGACTTTCTGTATTGCTGTAACTGCTTTTGCTTCAAAACATTTCTGTAAAGAGGAATGTGGGTTTCACCCCAAAAGTCCATTCTAGCACAGTATCCTTCTCTCTGAAAATGGTCTGTATCAGAATAGAAGATGAGAAAAATAGAAAATAAAGAATTAATTGTTGCAATGAAAGGGAGATTTTGCAAATATGGAGACTAACAAAACCCTCAGTTAATCCTCATTATCTGATACTTTTCCTCCTTCCCAGGATCAGGCTCAGTCAGGTCTGTACCATACAGCCTTCACCATATTTAAAGGACTACCCATATAAGTGTATGGGTACTTTTAAAAGCAGCAGAAATAAGCCCAAAGCATTGATACATCAAATACCATCCATTAGCAAGTGCATAGATTACAGGTGTTTCTCTATTTCTGAACAAAACCTAAACAAGGCCATGCAGGGTTTTGTTCTCTGCTTTGGAGGCTTAGTCAGAATTTGAATTGAATCGTGACTGTGCACAAGGGTTGAAAATGCATTTTTTTCCTTATGATTAAAAATCAAAACAATTTGCTTTTCTTTTAATTAAAAAAATCACAACTAGCCTGAGTGCTTAGCCATATTTAATCCATGTTCCTTATTAGGACAGCAAATGACAGAGTGTTTGTGGCCAGATGGAGGAATTATGATGATATTCCTTCAAGCTCTCCCCACAGTGTTTCAGTGCCCCTTTGAGGAACTAATCTTTTTCTTGACTTATGACCTTGAATCTAGAAATTTCTCTACAGACTGCAGCAGTAATGTATATTCTTTGCCTTTGTTGGCTTACTGTAACTCAGATCACAGATGTCTTTCATTTTGTACCTCGGCAGTAAGTAGGGATGTAGTCATTACCTGAGAAGAAAAGAATGCAGAATGTCTGGAAGGCATAAAATGAATTGTTAAATATCAGAAAACTGTTCAGATCTTGTCAAAGAGAAACCTTTTATGAGAACACTCACACATTGTGTTGCCATTTGGAGGCACATCAACAAGGTGGAGAACTGGGCTGATGGTAAATTTCAACCAAAAAAACGCAACGCTTTTGGAGGGGAACAACCTCCTATAGCAATACCTGCTGAGAGCTGAGAAGCTGCAAAACAGCCTTGCAGAAAAGGTCCTGAAGTCCTGGTGGACAGCAAGTGATCCAGAAATATTCCCTCACAATAAAAGTGTCCAAGAGTTTCCTGGGCTGCATTAGGAAGAGCATCACTTGGAAGACAAATCCCTGGTAAGAACCACCCGGAGATCTGAGTCCAGATGTGGACAAGAGACACATGGACATACAGGAGGGAACCCAGTGGATGTGCAAAAGAGATGAATGGACACGAGATCTATGATGAAAAACTGAGAGAATTGGGGTTGTTCAGCCTGGAGGAGAAAAGGATCAGGGGATTCTTATTCATGTGTGTACATACCTGAAGCAAGCATGCAGAGGACAGAGCCAGGCTCTCTGTAATTATACCCAGTGACAGGACAGGGGCAATGGGCACAAACACAGGAGGTTCCCTCTGAACATGAGGATACATTTTCTCCTCTGAGGGTGATTGCCACTGGCACAGTTTGTTCAGGAAAGTTGTGGAATGTCCATCCTTGGAAGTACTAAAAATTGTCTGAACTTAGTCCTGAGGAACTCTCAGTGAGTGTTCCTGCTTGAAAAGGGAGGTTGGACCAGTTGACCTCCAGAGGTCCTGTCCACACATTAGTGGTGCTATACAATTCCATCACTGTAAAGAATAAGGTTTGTTTGGGTTTTTTTTTACCATTCATTTTCTTAAGCATTTTCACTTAGCTAGAAGGGCTTTTCCTTCTAACACCTTGGTAAGGAAACATACCTTCTGGGCATCACTTTTACAGTCAGCTCATATATTTGAATCATATAGAAATGTTTCAGCACCCCATGTTCTGGTTTTTCCCTCAAAAGTACAAACCTGGCTGTTCCTGAAGAAAAGGCTGTTTCCTTTATGTTCCCCCTTACTTTGTTGACAATCCCCTAGCTTTCTCTGACTGTGCACTTATTGAATTCTCGGTGACATCCTGCCTTACCATTAGAAAGTCCTTCTCTTGCAGAGGTATGGCCCTTTTCAAAAAGGTGGATCTTGTCATAGGCAGTTTCACAATACGCATAAAACTGTACACTCAAGAAAGCAGCAGGTTTAAAATAAATACTTACAGGACTTAACAACTGATCTGTGAGGCTGCTTGTAAGGAGCGACAATAAGCACTGGGAGCACTGGCAAATTAGAGAGCTGACTCTGAAATAAAAACAGGAACCACACAGGGTTGGGTTGCTGGGGATAAGTAGGATTAGTCACTATAGCAGCTATGGCTACATTGGTGGGGAAACAAAATGTGTCCACATCTACAAAAATCACCTGGACTTATGGAAATCACAAAGCTTACGGGACTCTTGGAATTTTCTCATCAGTTGTAATCACTTACAACTAGCATCATTGAATGTTTCACTGAATTAAAGAGATTATATTAACATCCTAACACTAATGATATTTTATAATAAGGAATAAATTTAATCCCAGTTCTTAATGATGTTTTATATGAAGTCATAAATTTAAAGAAAGAAGTGTTAATTTACATTGTGAATACTCTGAGGACATTTTATTGAATGTACAAGAAACTATAATTTCACAAACACAGAGAATCTTTCATTACACACAAAAATGTCTTGATTAAAAGAAGAGGTCAAAATTACTATTCTAGTTTAATATGCAATATGATATGGAAAAAGAGCCACTGTAATATAATGAATTCAAATGGAATATTCAATGCAGGCAGCTGATAAAGAAAGCAAAAATGATCACTGAAGTTTAAATGGCCCAGTAAAATCATGGGTCATGGCCCACTAAGTAGATATATTGCAACAGAGGTGAGCTCCTAAGTAATGTGAGAATCCCCTGTTACATTTGAATGGAAATATAAGAGGTAAGGATGCACAATAAAGAAAAATATGCAATATATATTTTGCTTTGTGTAATGCTGTGAATAAAATAGAAAGCATGGCATTGATAATAAAGGTGGGCAAAAGTAGCATTTGCTGAAATATAGCCTGAACTTCCTCTCTTATAAGATCTATTTTTAGAAGTCTCCCAAGCAGGAAACAGTATCATAGAAATAAATTAATAAATAAATAAATAAATAAACAAACTGGAGTTGTGAGACTTCTTGAGCAAAAAAAACCACCAGCTTCATGGTTAGAATTAAGCAGGGCAGACAAATTTTGCAAAAATTAATGAGTGCTTAGCTTAATGTCAGTCCCAGAGAGAATTGCAATGATAAAATAGTTATCCAATAAAGAAAGTATCAAACTCCTTGAGTAATGTCTATTCATGTATCTCATCAAATAAACACGTCATTTTTGTCATCATAATATAACTACTGAAAATAATTTCTATGAAAATCCAAGAAAAAATTAGTCTTCTTACTGTCTCAAGAGTAAAACAATTGAGATTCATTTACCTGGGGGGAAAAAAGGGAAAAAAAAAGAGACAGCAGAAAAAAAAAAAAGGAGAATACTGTTTAGAAATGTCTGAAGCTAAATATCAATATGACAGAAAAACTCTTTCAGGAAAAGGGCAAATCTGCAACAAGGAAGTATGACTATAATTAATTAAGCTGGAATTTAAAAGGAAGTTTTTAATGTTAACAGTAATGAGGTTTTGATACGCCAGGATAATTATAGCAGTCAGGCAGATATCCTCCTTTGTTTATAGAACAGCCTATAGAATGTATTACATAACATCATTGTTTGTTACAAAGCAAAACTGTAATTCAATGACATGGAGTGTCTCTTCCTACTCTATGCTGTTATAATGCATTCATCTGATCAAGATAAACATATTGATGTTTACACATTGGGATACCTGCAGGGCATTTGAGAAAGTACTACACGATGTTTTACTTTCTATGGAACAAATAAAACCTCAAATGGATTAATGTCATTTTTAACAGCTGTTAAAGGGAAGTCATCCATGTAGTGACCAATTTATAATGCTTTTAATAAAGTTTTTAATAATTACATCGGATATTTACAGATGAATCTTGGAGGTATGAAAAAAGGTGAGATAAAAAATGGAGACATGGTTCTTCAACAGGGTATTCTAAAGTACTTTGCAATCATTTCCCAGCTATCAGCTGCTCAATAACATGTGCAAGAGCAGGAAATTCATGCTGAATTTACTTTATAAGGGATCTTAGAGTGGAAAGTAGTAAGTTGTAAAAAAACCTTCTTTTGTTCAACAAGAAAATATCATCTCAACATGCTGGCAGTGAAGCACTGTAACAGAAAGGACTAATATTGTCTTCAGAAGTATAAAAAGCAGGACTGTCAAACAAAAATAAAGAAATTGCCTTGTCTCTGTACATGATCTGTCAAGATCCCCAACAGTTCTGTGGTGCAGTCTTTTAAATGATGTAGAAAAATACTCATGCAAGAAGGAATATGGCAGAAGGGCAGTAAAATGCTCTATAGATCATATTTGATGTTGAAAAAAAGTCAGAGCTCCATCTATTTAGCTTAATAAAGAAATTGGTTTTGGCACTGTATTGTTAATGAGGCAAGTGCAGAGGAAAATTCGTAACAGTATTCAGTGAACAGTGAGACCAGTTTAAGTTTGTGCATCCCTGAGATGAAAAAAAAAAAAAAGCAAATCAAAAAAAAAACCCATAGAAATTATAATGTGTGGTTTCCAAGCAATTAGAATAATCAGGCACTGTAACAGTTCAGAAAGAAGGACAGAGAGGTCAGAAGGACTGGTGCCAGGAGAGGTTTGAGTGCACTGATGATTGATGTGCACTCCACAGTCACGTACATTGATACAGGGTTTTACCTCCAGGTTGTCCTCAGTTAATTGGAGCTCTGTGAGCCCCTGGTGCACACTGAAGTCACTCCCTGTGCTCTGCACCAAAATAACCCATATTGTATCGTTTCCTTCCTTACAATATAAAACCAATGTGGATTTATTCCCAAGGAAAATATGTTGGATAAACATGCTTTTTCTAGATTCCTTTTATTTTAATAGCAATAAATAGTTTGTGATTCATTACTAAAGGAGACCTCTAGCATAAATAAATTAGCTGCAAGACTGTAGTTTCTGGAGTTCTTCTCTGGATTCCAGAGAACTCAAACATAGCTATCTGCACTGTCTAAACATGATGAAGATTGTCGCCCTTGGTTTTCCATGTTTTTACTTCGTCTTCATGCTTTCATTTTGCCTTCGGATGTTTACAGAACTTGGAGCTCAGATTCTCACGGATTTTATATAAATAAAGAAATGTTTTCATAGTTTCTCCTCTAGGAGGAGTTTCTTGAGTGATGGTGATGTTTACCAACGAGATTGAAGAGGTGGCGACGCCTTTGACCAATCTCCTGTCCTTTTGTACTGTTGTATATAAGTTGGAGTAAAAATAATAAAATGAGAGCATTCCTTGACCTTGGACCTCATCCCTACCTCGTCCTTTCATGTCCTGTTGTGACAGAAGATGTATCCTAGTACAGATAATTACTGCTTCTTTCCAGGTCTGCATCCACAAATAGAGGACAAAACCACAACATTTGAGGGATTGCAATGGGAACACTTTGTGGGTTTAAGGCATGCAAACGTAAATACCACGAATTCTGCATTATGAATATGTGAGCTAAACCAGTATATTTTGCAACATACGTGATCAGTGGGTGAAAGATTTTAAGTATTTCTTAATATTTGAACTTTATATCCTTTTGATGAAGTTTAGGTGTTTTTCTTTACATTTGATGGTATACTCTCATTTCTGGAACACAAAATATGTATTATTTTTGTACTCAGGAGTCAAAGTCAATGGTCCTTGTTGATACCTGGAGTCTCTGCATCTCCTCCTTCACTTATTGATCTTGTAGATGTTTTACATTTTATTTGGAATCTCATATTTCTTACAGTTTTGGTTTAAAGCCAGAACTGCAGGCATTTTTTTGGGTTTCCAGTGGTAACTGATGAAAATACATTTTATACAAAAGAAAATATATCAGTTAGTGAGTTATGGTTCTTTTTTTTCTGGTTTGGTTGGTTTTCCTTAACATCAAAGAGGCCATGTATCCTATAAGTCAGAAAATTTCCTCCAAAGGCTTGACTTGTTTGTTTATCATTATATTATGGCGATAGTGATATTAATAACAACAATAATAATTTTAAACTAGGGCTGTGTTTTCCACATGTTAAACTAAGAGGCACTCTGAGATTTTCCTGCTTTGGACAAAGAACTACATTTTGATTTATATCCTGCAAGCCCTTCAGAATATAGACGGACACAGTTTCTTCTTTTTTCTGTATAAGAAACAGTAAATAACAGCCTATGGTGTATCTGGATATTGGGGTTTACTTTAGATGGAAGTAAGAGTTTCTCCCCACCTGATTTTCCAGCTCACTCCCCCTCTCCTGTGGTTCTGTGCCCACCAGACCTTGACTCTCCTTCCCTGCAGGAAGGTCACTGCTGGTCCATCCTGCCTGGGGAGAAGGTCACACTGGTCCAGGCTGTGCTGGTGCCCACAGTCACCAGCCACAGATGCTACTGGCTGAGGTTCATGGGTGTCCTCAGAGACTCATCTCCATGCACCTTATCCCTCTCCCAGACCTCTTCCCACTTCCAAGATATTTATTACAACCAGGACCTTCACCTTCTTATTTCTGGAACCTATTTCTTTTCCCCCTGCTTCTTTCCAGCCCCTAAGAACAAAATCACAACACATAATCAGTCTTCTAACTGGTGGTACTTTCCCATGTCCCAAAAAGTTCAGGACAATACTGAAATTTGAACTTCCAAGAGGAAACCTGAACCACAAGATATTGGATCACTGAACTTGAAAGTTTCTTGCTGAGTGAGATCAGACTAAATGATAAAAATGACCTTAAAACCTGTTTATCTATGAACATACCAGATGTTATCTCATCAGGTGTCTTTCTTGCAGGATCTAAGGTCTCAGAGTAGACAGCAGAAAATCACATCATTCTCTGATTTTTAGTTGCAGCATTTCCCATGTTAATCTTTTTTACTTAATTTTCATCTATTACCAACATTTTAGTATTATTATTTGATT
>VZSR01000824.1:5103124-5204194 GCA_013398615.1 Brachypodius melanocephalos
TTTAGAGATTGTCTGGTCCAGCCACCAGCACTGGACATGGCACACTAGGTCTGTGTCACTACAGCAGAGAGACAAGGTCATCTCCCATGACCTTCACCAGTGGTGAATTGTACCTGACCAATCTACTGGCCTCCCATGACCTCCCCTGTTGGAGTGCCTGCATCAGCGGATGGGGGAAGAGGTACTGATATCACCTGGAGCCTTGAACAGCCTTTGGAATGCTCCCCAACAACAATCTTACCACTTAAGTGGAGAGATAAGGATTTGATGGATGGATTTTAGATGGATAATGAATTGGCTAGGAGCCCATATCCAAAGTGTTGTGTCCATTCAGGGTCTGTATTGGGACCAAAACTGCTTGGTGTCTGCATCCAGAACATGGACAGTGGGATTGAGTTCCATTTCAAACTGAAAGATGTTTTGTTAAATTCAATGTTAGGCAGAAATTCTTTTGATGAGGATGGTGAGGCTGTAGAACAGGTTGCCCAGAGAAATTGTGGATGTCCTATCCCTGGAGGTGTTCAAGGTGAAGGGCTTTAAACAACTTTTTCTAGTGAAGGGAATTTCTACCTGTGTAAAGTGAGTTGAGGCAGATGATCTTTAAACATCCCTTCTACCCCAAACCATTTTGTGACTCTGTGATTTACTGGCAACTCTCTCCCTAATGCAGCCCAGGAGGTTTCTGACCTTCATTGCTGCCAGGGCACACTGCTGAATTACACACAGCCTGCTGTCCACAAGGATTCCTGGGATAATATCTGCAAAGCTGTTTTCTTGCTGTACTGGTGCACAGGGTTGTTCTTCCTAGGGGCAGGATTTTGCACTCTACATATGCTGAGCTTCACAAGGTTTCTGCCAGCCCATTTCTGCAGCCTGTTCAGGTTCCTCCTGATGGCAGCACAGCCCTCTGGTGGATCAGCCACTCCTTGTGGTGTTAAATCCTCTGCAGGCTTGGTGAGAGTACACTAATAATGAAGAGCTCAAACAGAACAGATCCCTGGGGTACCTCTCATAACTGGCCTCCAGATGAATTCTGTGCAGCTGATTACAACCCTTTGTGCCCAGGTCTTCATCGACCTTTCAGAGCATCCCACCATTCATTCACCTTGTCCTTATTTCATAGATTATCTAAGGAAGTTGAGTGACTGTGTGAAAAGCCTTGCTAAATTCAAGATAAAAAACTTCTACTGCTCCCCTCTTGCCCACCAAGACAGATGTTGTTGTAGAAATCTGTCAGGCTGGTCAGTCCTAGTTTTACCTTTCTAAAACTGTTTTTAATATTACAAATCACCTTTTTCTTCTTCATATATTTGGAAATGGGTTTTAGCAGTACTTGCTTCATCATCTTGCCAGAGACTGAAATAAAGGTTCTGCTCTGTATTTATATAGATCCTCCTTCTTGCTATTCAAAGTAGCAATGGTATGGGTTTGGAGGGTTTTTTTGTTTGTTTGTTTGATTGTTTTTGTTTTTTTTTTTTCATTTCCAATCCTCAGGAACCTCCCTTGGTTGTAATAACCATTAAAGACAATCAAGATTGGCTTTCCCACTGCATGACACCATCTCCCTTCTTGTGTGAATTATTATACAAACACTTCAGATAGGCCTCTAGTCATGTCTATTTTCCCTGAAAAGATATGAGAGCTGCAATCACACTTGGGCCCTCTAGGCACTTCTTTCTTGGTGTGAATATTCTTGGGGTGGAGACCCTTCAGCCCTGTCATTTTTTCCAAAGTGTCTCTATTCCACATCACACTGCACGCTTTTCTTGCCAACCCAGTCCAGCCTTTCCTCACTTCTTTGTGTGCCATCATCTCCCCTATCCCATTATGTAAAATAGTTTTGGATCACCTTGTTCTGCTCTCCATAGCAATGTAGGCAGCTTACCTTTAGTTTTTGCTGCTTTGCTTAGTGCAGTTTATGAAGCATTCTTTGCATTATGTGTGCTAAGTGCAGGCAAAATGTTTGATTTTTTTCCTACAGGATTATTGTCCTTTGAGCTTGCACATGTTGTCATCACATAAATGCAGCCATTGAGTGGGCAAAGAGAATAAGCCACTACATATATGTTTTGAACTCCCCAGAATGATTTTATTCTTGATAAAAAGTTTTGCTGACAAAGTTAAATAAGCACTCACCTGAAATACCAGCCATTGCAAGGTAGGAGGAACAAAATAACTTTCTAGGAAAGCAGTATTTTCTTCAGGACCCTTTCAGCAACCATTGTAAAGTTTGTCCAAAAGTGTTCTATAAACTTCTTTTTTTTTTTTTTTTTTTTTTTTTTTTTTTCCAAATAAACCCATGGTTATAGCTTTGTTGATGTTTGGGGTGAGGGGACACAAATCTACTTAGTTGGCTACTTATTTTTAGTATCAGCCATAAAATAAGTAATGAATACATCAGAAAGACCAACTTACAAAACCTGGAAGAAATATAATATCACAATCTCTGCGGGAGGATTTTTTGTGTTTATTGGTTATTTTAGTTGTGCTGGGGAACAAAGAGATAAACATGTCAGGATTCATCAGAAAGTCTGCATTTATCTTTAAAAAATATACAGTACAACACTCAGCACATCAAATCTGCTGGAATTTTATTTCATAATATTAAACTTTTGCAGAATCTGCTGCTTTATTGTTCTGTTGTTCTGACAGGAATTGACATAGGTGTCCAAGAGGGATCTTGTGCATTTAGTGGGTACCCAACACGTCTGATGTAAGCAGACTTTCATAAGGTTTGGTACAGACTTGGTGTCATTTACAGCAAATCCCAGCAGCTTTATTACTGCCTCAATTTTCCTTATGTCCTGTCAGCTTTATTGTTTGGTATTCAACTCTCTCATGTGTTCTGTTGAATCTGCAACTTGTCCTGTGGTGGACAGTGATAGGAGATGGCAAGTTTCAACAGGGACTATTAAGGCTGATATTTCCTTTAAGGAACACAGTACAGGGTAAGCTGTTGTTGACCACTTTCTAATAATCCAAAATTATTTTTCTGTACATTTCAAAGACAGGTCTTTGTTATCAACTTGTCATCTGTCCTTGCTGACACACGGGACAAGCTTCACCATGCAGGCACAATGATGGCACTAGAACCTCTCATGTTTCTAAAGTTGGGATTAAGCACTTTAGTTACCTAAATGATGCTTTTCTCCCAGTTAAAGATAAGCACAATGAAATGTTGTACAAGAAAAAAAAAAAAAAAGAGATTAATCTCCACCTTATCCCTAGGTCTACTTGCTTCCATTAACCCAGGAAGGCTTAGTAACTCTTGGTAATGCACATTTCTCCAAGAGCTCACCATCCTCACAAATCTGAATGCTCTTTCAGAGGAGGCCTATATAATTATTTCTGCTTTACAGCTGTCAAAGCTAAGCTGTAGGAAAGGCAAAGCAATTTTTCAAATCACAGTGCAGCCGTGTCTGTCCATGCTAAACCATGCATTCTAATATGGCCAATCCGTCCATCACATAGGATGTCTTCCCTTTTGGGAGCTTTTCCTTTCATCTTCAGTGGCCCCCACTGACGAATGCAATTTTGGGAATAGCTTATGAAGCATTATAATAACTGGAATAAAAACAAGTTATAAAGATAAATTTAATTAAAATTCTTGTATGTAAGAATTCTTGTATGTTTAAGTGTATTTTAATGAAAAAATCCACAGTCCTTTCACTACTTGCTATAGAAGGAACACAGGATTGTGCTTATTAAGTGAAGTCTGCTCTAATTTTGTGAGTTCATGGCCAACTAAATCAGTTGATAATAGGAATTAATTCCAAAAGGGCTGTTCTTGCTCTCTGTTTCCTTCAAAACATGCTAGCCCCATCTTTTATATAACTCCAGTGATAATGCTCCTGTAAGATAATAATTCACTAACTGATCCAAAAGAAAACTATTTTTTTTTTCATGGTTCACTTTCTGAGTTAGCTTTCAGGCAGCTCAGCAAATCTGGGCAATTTATTCAATATTCTGAGACAGGCAGAAATTAAAAATTAAGATGCACCATGAATTTCCTGCCTGCTGATTCTTGTTTTCTCCAGCAATTACTAACATAATGCCTTTGTGGGGGGACAAGAAAGATACAGGGGTAGGAAGAGGCTGTTGTAAATCTCCCCTCACCCTTAGAGGATGATCCATCAGCCTGTAGGAGAGGTTCACTTAGCTCTCACTCTGTGACACAACACATGGGCAAAATTACAAAGGGTAGTCAAGAAAATGTGTATTAAGCTGCCACTTAAGTAGCAAAACATCTGATCACAGAGCAAAACCAGCAATTGCAGTGTATAGAGATGCTTTCTGCTGGGCACTTACTGCAAATAAAAAGGATGAAGATAGGTATGATTATGACAGACTTAGACAGATGAATCTGCATTAAAGGACCTTACTTTCAGGTTCAGATACTCTGGTGTGTTATTATACTACAAAATAGCCTTTTTCACTAAACTTTCCACATATTGCTCAGTTCTACTGCTGAAAAGATAATGAATGTAATGTAATGCACACTGAGTAGCACAAACAGCATTAGAAGGTATTAGGCAAAAACATTGGTGATGGTCTCTTCTTGAATAAGAGTTCACTGTCAAAAGAATTTACAGTCTTCAGTAGAGGAAAACATTGATCTGCCACTTCAGCATGCTGCAAGTCAAGGGGAAGAGTTACAGACAAAAACAAATGATCAGGCAAATAATTTTATTGTAGAAATGGATTATTATATCTGACATGGTTGTTTTGTTCTTAATTGTGCTACTGCACACCACTAGCATTTCCTGATGTTATTTTACCATTTCTTTTTTGTTATATACCTATGATTTTATATTGTGCTATTTAATAAATATTAACTCCTATATGAATACATGTGCTCTTGAGATTTCTCTCTATTGTGCTTCAAGTGTAATGAAGGATTCTCCTTTTGCCATTGCATTATTTGAAAAATGCACAGCTTGGATATTTCAAAGCTGTCCTATTATGATAAAATAAATACTACTGTAACCCATGAGTTTTCAGATGGTACAAAAAATACTAAATACCTCTTTCAATCTAACATCGACACAAAAAAGTATCGAATATCTTTTTTCTTACATGGAAAATTTTAAAAAATCACAATCCTGATATATTTTTATCCCATGAAACAGTGGAGTGCTTTTATCTCCTGTTTACTGATAAACTAAGGAACAAAAACTAAAACAAAATGAAAATTATGTATTGGGTATTCTGTGGTATTTACCAAGAAGTTCATGTGCCATTTAAAACATTAGGCACAAATTTACATGTCCCATAACTTAAACCACCTTTTGCTAAAAGGTATTTTCAAAGTTTAAAAGGAGGTGTACAGAAGTACAAGAAATTTAATCTAGGACCCATAAATGCCAAGGTGCTGCTTTTTATACGATACCAGTGTTCCCAGTAAGAGCAGCCAGAGGGTGGGAACAGTTGTGTCAGCAGAGGATCTCTACTGAAGAGATGCCCCTAAGGTGATTGAACTCAGGGTTGTGATATCCTGATCTTCTTTGTAAGCTCAGGGATTCAAAGCTGGCCACATGCAGCATCTCCCAGACAGGTTAATGAGACCCTTGCCAAGCCCCTTCAGGAGCAGCCCTCCTGAAACAGTGTTCAGTGCTAGTTCTAAAACACAAAGAATGCACCCTAAGGGAGGTTTCATACAAAATGCTAAATCTGTGAGTGAGTGCTCAAAGGCAGGCAGACAGGAAGAGTAGTTGTAAGGTCATACACCCATAAAAGGATTTAGGTTGGAAAGAACCTTTAAAGATCATCTCATTCCAACACCCCTGCCATGGCCAGAGACATCTTTTACTAGATCAGGTTGCTCAGAGCCCCATCCAACCCGGCCTTGAACTCTTCCAGGGACGGGGCATTTGCAGCTTCTTTGTACAACCTGGTTCTGTGCTTTACCATTCATACAACAAAGAATTCCTTCCTTATATTTAGTCTAAATCCAACATCTTTCAGTTTAAAACTATTGAATTCTGTCCTTCCTTGGGTGGGACTTCATTCCCCAAGTGTCTTGCATTCTGTCTACTTGAAAGCTGTGGGAAGAGCAATTCTCAGTGAAAAATAATCTTCTTCACATCCCCTGCCACCAATTCTCCTGTCTCACTTACTGCTACAGTAAAGTTTCTATTGTTTTGCTTTTTCTGGCTAATCTACCTGTAGAAATACTTCTTATTATTCCTCACATTCCTTACCAAATTTAGCTTCAGCTGTGCCTTATCAATGCTGACTCGCCCTTACAGTCTCAGGCAGTTATTCCTATGTTCTTCCCAGAATGCAAGTCTCTACTTTTGCTGTTTAACCATTTCCCTCCTGTGTTTCAGCCTGACCAGGTGGTCCTCACTTAGCCATGCCGGGCTCCTGCCCTCCCTGGCCAATTTCATGAACATGGGAATTGAGAGCTCTTCTTGCGCTTTAAGGAAAATATCATGAGAGAGTTAGCAGCTTTGTTTCCCTTCGCTGCCCCTGAAGACACTTTCCCATGGGGTCCAATCCACTAGTTCTTTAAAAAACTAAAAGTTACTTTCTTAAAGTTCAGGTTGTGTCTACACTTTTTGTCAGGTCTATGTCCCTTGAGATCATGAATTCCACCAAGGCTTTATCTCTCCACTGTCATAAGACACGGTTGGCTTAGGAAAGCAAATCTTCTTTGTGGCTGTTCTAGAGGTTTCTATAAACTCGAACCCAACCATAATTATGCAAAACAGCCAGACATATTCTTCTGATAAAGAGCAATACACTAATTAATTACATTGTATTGAATGTATTTTCTTCCTTAGGAACACAATATTTATTCAATCTTCTGCAATCTGACACATTTGCAAAAGTTCACACAAAGACTAAATGTCACATTATAGGAGGAGACAATTCTTCAGGGAAAAAAACTGGACACAGTACTTTTTGACCCTCACTGACACAGCAACATCTCAGGAATCCTTTCTTGCATGCATTTTATCTCTGTCAGTCAAAAAAAAGTAATGTCACCCCTGAATTCAGGGGTGTTGATCCTCTCAAGATCAACAGAGTGTGCCATCAGCTTTATTTCAAGCACCACTCAGAAGCACAGTCCTGTGGGGAGGGGCAGCACAGGGTGATGTGGAGACACACGAGTTGTACTGAAGATAGAACAAAGACAGAACCTTTGCCACCACATGTTCGAATTGCTTAAACTGTGCAGTCAGTTTAACACTCTTTCATGTGGCACATCTTCTGCCCTCTAAAAACACTTATCCATACCATTAAAATCTCTGTTTTTCCAGACTCCTGATAAATTCTCTCTAGTTGCTTATCTGCTTTATATCTTGTAGTTTTCATTCCTTCTAAAAAGCCTTTATACCTTTTTTTTTAATCGTAAACAAGTTATCAAACTACTTTTTTTTAGTGCCTTGAGAACTGGTAAAAGACTTCACTAAAAAAATTTCATAAGCCTTTTACAGAAAAGCATAATTATATCTCTCTTGAGCTCTGCAGTACTTCATTAACATGTACAAGGCATGGGAATCACCTGTCTTTTTCAAATTACGTCAAATCTTTTCATCACATTCTAATAAATTGAAGTATTAAATTCAAGTGACCACTGAGCTCTATTTACTTACACATTTCCCACACATAAAATAGATCAGAAAACCAGGGACTCTGATATGGAAAAACACTTGATTTAATGCACCTTGGGAAGCACAAAAGAAAATCTGACACAAGTAAACACTCCTTCATTTGTGTTCTTAATGCAGACAATAAGAAATCTAGAAGAGAAGCAGACAGATATATACAAAAATTGAATGAGAGAAGGAATAGAGTGAAGTAAATGGTCTCACCATGTGTTGTCTTATTTCTTAAGATGAAAATAGTTATTTATATTTTCTTTTGCTTCTTATTTTCTTAGTTGTATTTCACCAATACCTTAAATGAATGTAGTAATAATTCTTTCATATTAAGGATTACAATTTGCTACTTCTCTTGGGCCAAGCTGGTGAATTTTCAATATTTTTAATGACTAAATTGTCATCTATAAATCCTCTATTTCTTATTAATAAGTTGCATAGGGTTTTTTTTTTTCCTTCATTTATAGTTTTATATCTCATCTGCTGTTTCTTCATTAGTGAGGGATAGAGAGCACTTTTCATATTCCAGGTGTATGTGATGGAATTCTGCTCTGTAATTGTGCTTCAGCCTAGGTGTCTTGTGACAAATGCATGAACAACTTGGAGGAGAAAAAAAGGACAAAACAAAAATATTTTCCCAAGCATAGAGAGGTGCTTGCAAAAGGGTCATGTTCCAAGGACTCAGTGAAGCCTGGTGGGGATTTGCTTCAGCAAAAGGCAGTGAAACCTTGTCACATTAATCTGGTGTTCACAATGACAGTGCCCTGAGAGGAAGGACTTATTTGTTCCCTCACCTTCTCATGTTTGTGTACCTGTAGCATTTTAAGGGAATAAGTTACCAGCTCCTCCCAGCACTCCAGAGTGCTGCACAGCCATGGTGACACCATGCCAGCAGGGAGATCTTCCATCACAAACCACACAGGCTGGGGCAGGCAGGAGGACCTGTGGTTGTCCTCAAATTGTCACCCAACATCTGATGTTACAGAGAATGGCTTTTAGCCAGTTTGGATATTTACTTGTCCACAAATATGGGGTTTTTATCTTCTTTTCTATTAGAGCTGGGATTAAATGCTCAAGGGACAGATTTTGTGTTTGGACTGAGGCATCTATAGTACAGTCTCACAGGATGTGAGTTCTTGCTAACAAAATAGAAAATGTCTCTCTATCTCTCTACAAAATCTTTTAAGAACAAACTGTCAAATTATGAAACAACACCTAAATTATTTTTACTTTTAACCACCCATGGTCCACAATGCAGATTTTCCAATTACAAGATACCACCCAAAACCACGAAGAAGTTGAAAAGTAAGAACTTAGCCTATGCCCTGAATCATCCATCTTGTTTTATAAATATTACTATAGTCTAAAACCTTAAACTCTAAATTTTCCACCATGTGGTATTACACACTTCTATTCAAACTACACACCCACAATCCCAGTGCTATCACTCAAATTTGGGTGCCTTCTCCATGGCCTCAGGTCAAATGCAGTGTTTTCTTGTTGATCAGTGCCTGTCAGCACAGAAAGTCTAAAATTCTCAGTGCCCAGGGTTCCAACACACAAACACAATTGTTGGTTTTCATCTACACTGAGCTCACAAAAGTCCCTAAAAATAAGGACATGTTAAAATATGCACAGCAATGGGGATTTGAAATGCACCAAAATATAGCAATGATTGAATAGAGCATTTTGGCTCAGTGTGCATAATGAGAAACACTGGCCAAAAACTCATTCACTCCAGATTCCAGTTACATCCTCTGACTTGCTGTCATCAGGCAAGCAATGGCAAAGTAAAATCTAGTAAAATGCAGTATATAGTTTCAGTTAATTTCTCAGTCCAAAAGAAAAAGCTGGAATATCAGTATGAAATCCCTGTATCTTTAAAGACTGGTTATTTTGTACAAACCACCTGGCTGTATCCAATGTTTTCATGCACAATCTTTCTTATTAATATAATTAACTGTATATTAAATGAGAGATTCGTTCAGGTGCCTTGATCCTTTTCTAAGACTCTTTTTATAAATGTTAAAAAAATGTTTCTAAGTATTCTCTTTGGTCTCAAGTACAAAATGTTCCTACAGAATGTAGCTTACATGAAATGAGACAATAATAAATAGGTGTCAGTGAGGCTGCAAGCAAATGATATTTAGGACAATTGGCACTACTATTGTTTACATGGTGTGATAACAATAGCTTCTTCAAGTGGAAAAAAAAAAAAAAAAAGAAACAAAATCCCCAACCAAAACCCAGGCCAGAGCTTCCAAACAAAACATTTCAACTATTGATGGACTAAGCACCAGCTTGTTACTAATTGGATGTGTGTTCCACACAAACACAGAGAGATTTTGTGTGCCAATATGACAATTTTCAGGGGGAAAAATGCTAAACCAATGCAAAAGCTGTTCTGCTCCAAACCCTGTATTTTGAGATGTTTCCAACATTTCCCATAAAAAACCAGCACTTTCTCTTGGCAAAAATTCAGTAAAATGTAGTGATGGTCTTGGTCTATTTAGAGCAGGAGGGAAAGGATGTGCAATTAAAGAGGAGCAGGATCTAGCAAATAATACAACATAAGCAGAAGAACTCTCATTGCCTGGTAAAAGGCTTAGAATGCACAATGGAAGGTCTTTGCATTTAAATATGTATTATATTATATTTATTTTTGTGTTTTCTTTAGAGTGAAACTCATGCTGTGGCTTTGGTAGGGCCACAAAACAGGAAAAACTGAAAATAGTCCAGTGTAACATTCATTCTGCCCTTGGGAATCTGATCTGAAGTGACAAAGAATAATATCCAACTGTTTTTCCATTTTAGACCATTCATGCAGCAAATCAGCAATTAGCTCTTAATAACAACAATGGAGTTTCTTCAGGAGCGACAGACAGATGAGATGTTCACTCTCATTCTGGAACTGCTCCTCAACTCTCATCCCATTCCTGGGCCCAGCCTTCCATAGCTGGCAGAATAGATAAATCCTGCTGTTCTCCACTGCTCCTGACTTTGTCTTGCTCCCAGGAAGGCAAAGACCTTAGAGCCATGTGCAGCTGCAGTTTGGATTCGTGGCTAAAACACAGCTGATGACTGCAGCAATCTGCCTCTGAGGCAGAGCAGCCAGGTTCATTGCTAACTGACAACTTTGAGTTGGATTACAGCAAAACAACAATAAATAAGTTATATAAAAATGAGTTTTATAAGAACAACTGAACTGAGAAAAAAAAACAGATTGGAAAAGGGGTGTACTGATGTTCTGGAGTGTATGACCACCCTAAGAGAGGAAAACTGGAAAGAGAAAAACAGAGAAAGAGAGATAGAAGAAGAGACAGAAAGATATCACCACCCATGGCTCCAGCAATGTGTGGATGATCAAGGTCCATGGTTGTAATGTGCAGTCCTGGTTTGTCAGAGCTGGAGGCCCATGTACACATTTTTATTACTTCAGTTCTTCCAATAACTCTTCCAGGAGGAGTTCAGGGCATGGGCATCCTTCTTCCTGGAAGATTGTGGAACTTAGGCAGTGTTGTTGGAGGGGTGAGTGTCTGTGTGTCTGGACAAGGTTTCTGAATAAACTTTGTCAATAAATCTTTCTGAGGTTTGTGGCTGCACAGTGGGGGCTCATGGTGCAGGAGAAAAACCAGAATGAAAAAAATCTGCTATGCTGCCTCTTCAGGATCCATGGCAATGGTGCTTTCTACTTTGGTTTGAAAATGGCAATGGTTTAGGGCAAAATTTAGCCACTAGGTCTGAATGGTTCACTACAATTACACAGCAGTGTTTTGGGTATTACTGAACAGAACTTGCTCAATGGAAAGGCTTTCTTTTTTTCTGCACCCTGCTCATGCAGGGAATAGGCTGGGGATGAGCAAAAGACTCGGACACCTGACCCAAACTGTCCAAAGGTCTTTTGCATACCACATAACACCATGCCCAGCAATAAAACCTGGGGCAGAGGAAGAAGGGGATGACAGGTAGGCTTTTATTTATTTTTTTTAAAACCCATCCTTCCCTTTTTAAACTGTCATTACCTCGACCCACAAGTTTTCTCACTTTTGTTCTTAATCTCTCCCCCACCCTGTGGGGAGGCGGGAGGGAGAGGGGAGTGATCAAGTGGCTGTGTGGGTTTGTGGCTGCTGGCCAAGGCCAGCCCACAGCAGACCTTTACTTCAGAGAAGTGAGGATTCACAATTCAAATAGAATCCAAACACAGCCAAATCCCCCATAGCCATGGGAGAGTGTGAAGAGATTACATCATACTGAGAAACATGAAGGCACACAAGGTGTTGTGAGCAGTGTGAAACCATTGATCAGTCTTGCATGACTTATTTCAGCAAGACACTTTCTCAGTGAAAGGTGTTTGCTGAGACTTTTTCTCTATAATTCCAGTCCAAAGTTCATTAAAGGTAGTGAAAATCTTCCAATTACCATGTTTCTGCCTTAAATTAATATCTTATGGTACCAATATCACTTTCTACTCAGCCAGAGGCAGGAAGATGTGAAATAATAAAATCACAAAAACCTTCTTCCTGTGGTTGACTGCAACTAATTATCAGAGGAGAAATGCATAGGCAGGCTAGGTAGTGGTCAAAAGGAGGATGTCAAAAGTCTGAATTTGCCATAAAGTTTCTTTTTTGTTTAATTAGATTTGTAAGGCTTATGGGGCATTAAGCGTTGAAGCAGGTAGATCTGCAGGGTAAACGGATGCAGGGTTGTGAAATGGGCACTAACATTATCTACTAGATAATGAGATGTCCTTTAATGTTTTTATTTAGAGCACTGCATAAAACCAAGGTATCTGCAGTGAAGATGCCAATAACCGAGTTTTCTGAAACATTTTTAGCAGCAGAGGAGGGAACTGGGGACATGTCATCCCAATGTAAACACCTGAAATAAATCAAATGCACCACATCCATTCCTGCCTGTAAATGTCCAATAAGGAAACTAACCTGGATGTAGAAAAATACATTGTGTAAGTTTACTTAGGGAAAATGAATTCAGCCCTGGAGGCTCAATTCATTTGCCCACACAGAGACACTTAGTGCTGTTTGCTGTGCCTGAGGGGATCCCACAAGTCCAGATTCAGCTGTCATACCTGAAAGTCATGGTAGTGAGCAGCACTGTTGGATGCTTCATACACCCAGGCACATCCCAAATGACACCAGCTGCCCGTGTTCAAGTAACTGAGACCTGATTTCCTGTAAGTCCATTGACAGCCATGGAAGGATTACTTCAGGCAAACTCTGTGGCAATGGGTTATGGCTCTAAAATTATCTGTCTTGATACTATCACTATCCAGCTTCCTGATCACATCATCCACACACACAGAGCAGAGTACCCTTAAATGGAGACAGTGCCCAAGGCAGTACAAATGACTAAAGCTTTCTTTTAAAGCTTCCTTTCAGTTCAGTTTCTCTGGAAATCTCCCAATTCAGAAAATAGTGATACCAAAGTCCATTTTTCCTGTTGGATTCACAGTGTTGAAATTGTCTTTCTGGATTAAAATCAGGAAATCAGATATTTCATTTTGCTCTTTATTTGGAACATAGTGTTTCATATATGGCATTAGGAAATGGGAACTGACTAACTAATTGAAACATAAGGTGAGGGATTTCAATTATCTTTCTTCCATGCTTGCATAAATATTCAGAAATCTGTTATATATTGCACTTACACATAGGAAACATAATTTGAATAAATCTGTTCCCATAATTAATATACTTTAATTAGAGCAGAATGTCCTGTCGATTGCTTTTTTTGCAGTATGGCACAAAATTTCATATTTAAACTTTCTATTGTTAACTATAGGTATTCTCCACAATTATTTATTTCTACAAAAACTAGCATTGTGGTGGATAAATTTAGAAAAACAAGTTATCTGAGTTCAGAAAATAGTAATTTGCATGAAAAGAAGGAAATCATGAAATTGAGATGCACAAGATTGGATCATTAGGGCTATTTTGCTTTTAATAGCAATTTACTGGTCTATGGGAGTGGCCCTGAAACTTCGTATTTTGTTGTAAAACCAACACAGTGATCTACAGCATACACCTCTAATTACATATGGACACTCCACAAAGGGAATAGCATTACAGAGGAATGAATCATCATTTAGAGGAAAATTCTCAGATCTGCAGATACAGAAATGTTAGGGTCACAGAGGGGGGTTTCTTTTATTTAGTCCTGTAGCCAAAATCAATATTTGGTCACAAAGTGACTTCGTACAGCTCTGCCCCATATTTCCATTTCGTCTTCACTGCAGAACCTGGTGCTGCCTTTCCTGGGTGCTGAAGAGAGAGAAATGGGAATTGCAAGCACACAGTGACCCTTTTACAGAGCAGCATCAGGGACAGGGCTCCAGGTGGGCTCCACCACCGGCTTGTGCCCAGTCCCTCAGGGTCACCAGGAGTCTCTTACACCTTTGCTGTCTTTAGACCACCTCAGCTGGGAGGAATCCATCAGCTTTGATCCAGAAGGGTGTCTCCACAGGACACCTCATGTTTGGAACAGTGCTCAGCTGTGCTGCAGCCCTGGGGGGGCTCAGGAGGTGTTTGGTGCCTCACCACTGGCAAAGAGGGGAGGACACAGTGACACTCCTGCATACACAGGACCGTGCTCTGGTGCTCAGACAAGTGTAATACAGCCTGTTTACACTCTACTTTTACAATACCATTGCCTTACCTTGTAAAATGAAACAAGAAAACATCTGAAGTGCCCTGAATTAATCTGACCCTAAGAGATTTAAAAGATGTGCTGCTCCACTCCACATCCATTACCAGACCTATTAAAGTAAAATAAAACCCATAAACAGGCAACACAAAATGAATTCTATGATTATCTAGTGCAAAATCTCATATGCAACAATATTTCTCCTAGTAAAACCATGCCAATAATTCCATGGAACTACTGTTTTGAAACAGAAAGCCTGTGATAATGTGCATAAAAGAATTTAGACATGTAATTGCTTCCTTAGACTTATTTTGCTCTATGAAAGTGATTACACAGCAGACTTTAGGAAAATGTAGGTCTTGATCTCCCTTTGATTGCTAACCCTCTTAAGAATCTAGTGTAGCCATCTGACTGAGAAATCTCTATTTAATTCTAACAAAAGGATATTTTCCCTCTCTTTGGTCAAAGGTGTCAATGTACCACAATGAGAAACATATGAACTATTAATCTTTCATTTACACCCCCAGTGTAGCTGCCTGGATAATACATTGTATTTTTCTCTGACTTTTTAATGCCATCTCCAATTGATAAGATATTACTTTCCTTCCAACATTTCTGATGAACTGAAATTGATGCAGCTGGACCTGCATGATTTTGTTTCTCTTTGGGAGAGAGTAGAGATAAAAGAAATCTATAAAGGACTACATAAAATATTCTTTTGCTCTCAAGAACGACCAGCTCCTCTGAATAATCATTTCTTCTGAAACAAGATATGATTGCAAACCGTTTAAATTAACAAGAAAAATATAGTATTAAAAATAACACACCTTTTCAGAGAATAAAAGACTCTGATCTAAGACTTTATTTCTTTCTTATAGGATGTTTGTTACTCAGAATATTCCTGTAACTATACAGTGATGTTTCTTGAGCACACTTGGATGAAAATATCAAAGGTCCAAGTCGTGTATAAGACAATCTCTATTCGATCTCTTTGAAACAACAGTGAAATGCCAGATTTAATAGGAACGCAGTCATAAGGAGCATAGGGTGAAAGCCTTGAAGGCGTTTAAGCAGACATACATGAACATGAAGATTAAAGTTCACAGTGAACTTGCAAAGAAACATGAACCTGCTCTGCTGCTTAGCAAAAGCAGGCACATGTCCTGAATTGCACAGATCTCCCATCAGCTGTAGCCACAGAAACCTGTTATTTCAGGATGGGATTGGGAACCTCACTTAACAAAAGTAGTAGAGACATTGTTTTAGGGTTTTTTAAGTTTTGTTTGTTAGTTTGTGGGTTTTTTAATATTTTGGGGTTTTTCCTCTTTCTTTTTTTCTTTCTTTTTTTTTTTTTAAAGTTTACATTGCTCTGAATTCCTCTGTAACATCTAAATATTGGCAAACTGATAAAATGTTTTGACTGTAGGGAAAACTTTTCTGAAAAGGGCATTTCAAAACAAATTTTCCCTCTTTTTTTCTTCAATCCTCCACTCCAATCCCATATTTATCATGAACTGTAAGAAAACACAGATCTTTGAGAAGCTTTTTCTCCTCCTTCTGTATCTAGATGACAGGGATTATGTCATGCCTTATTATAGTATGTTTAGTATTAAAAGTAATCTTGTCCCTATTTTACTCTCCTATTAGGTATTTGAGGTGGATTTAAGTGTCAACCCAGAACTCAAAGGACATTATTGAGCTGGTAGCATTGTCCATGTGCATGTCTTCCATTGCACAAAATTTTGGGAAAGTGATGTGCTGACTGCTGGGTGAGCATAAAGTTATCAAAAAGGACTGGGAGGACAGGGGTTGTCTGTTCTCTGTTCATGGTTACTGTGTCTCGTGGACTGTTTTTAGTTACTAAAGAGATAAGATGGATCTTCACTCCAAAATAATGACATCAAAAATACTTTCATATCTTTTACAGAGGGTAAAAGAGACTTAAGTCAAAGCATATCCTGTTCACCAT
Organism: Brachypodius melanocephalos; assembly: GCA_013398615.1. Classification (NCBI taxonomy): domain Eukaryota; kingdom Metazoa; phylum Chordata; class Aves; order Passeriformes; family Pycnonotidae; genus Brachypodius; species Brachypodius melanocephalos. The sequence goes on from VZSR01000824.1 coordinate 5,119,361, forward strand.
GAGCAGTTACTAAGGTTCAGCCAATAAATCAACACATTATAACTTTTTGTGTCAAAAACTCTGAAAACTCCCAAATGCAGGGAAAGGGAATAAGCTTCCCTTTTGCAATAGGCTGCTCTAGGGATGGAGAACATGCTTTCCTCCTCATGCTGTCACTTTGCTTTTCCCTCACATTCATCTTAACTCTTCAACTTCATCCTCTTCATTCTGTGGAGCTCTTGCTCTGATCAGCTGATTCATGTGATCATCAGCTTGTCAACACTTCCATCCCTTTTGGAAGTAGGTAGATACTTATTCCTGAGATATATAAATAGCAGGAGTTATGGAAATCTGTTTCTTACCCAGGGTCATGAATCTGAGCAGCACCACCGTATCTGGCACACAGTAAAAATGCAGATGAAGTGCTCTGGAATCAGCTGCTTTGTGACCCCAACAGACTGGACCAAGCAGCACAGAAAACCTTGTGGCATGGACAGACCAAATGATTGTTTCTGCCTTAGCAAAGCAACTTCTCCTTAACTTGGATGTGTGTACACTGCCCAGAAATCACAGCAGCATCTGCCACAGTCCCATCTCCTACAGAGTGGAAGAAAGCAAGGATGCCTAATAACTCTGCATGGGGATTCTCCTCTACAAAACACAAATGCAGTTTTCAGGTTTTTAGATGGAGGATTTGACTGCACATAGGTAACAGAGGGCAGCCCAAAAACTTTAAAAGGCAACCCAGTGTGCTGTTACTCAAAATTAGGGGGAGGAAGGGGGGACATCCTGTCGTTTTAACCTACAGAAGGTGACAGCAAAGCCCTCTGAGGATATCTTAATATGAGTTCAGCAGGGAGACGACTATTTTCTGAAAGAAAGAACATTTTCTTGGCATTCTTGGAACAAAACAAAGTACTTGGGGGAAGCTGTGTCTGCCAAAAGCGATCAAATCACTCTGTTTCAGAGACAAGAAAACTTACTGACAAAGCTTCAGGAAGAGCACACTGAAACTCAGCAGCACGCTAAGCCTGATGGCTAAATTTCCTACCACATCCCTGCCAAGCAGACCTTCACAGTCAAATGAATAACAAAACAGACCAAGAATTTAGAGATGTTATGCACCAAAACAGCATGAATTCTAGCGATGCTTAAACTCTGAGGATAAGCTGCTTTGCTGATTACTCGAGTGCTACTTGAAACCAATCCCCATACAGTCAGCACAGAGTCTAATCCATGCCCTTCCACAATAATTTTGGTGAGAAGAACTTATGGAGATAGGCAGAGAAAAGTTGCACAATCCTGGTTAAATATTTATCCTGTGTGGACCAGACGTGGTTTTCATAGCAGAGGTGCCAACAAAAATGTCAGATATCTGCAGATTCAGATTTTCAAAACCATAAGTATATAGCAAAGATCACTTGCCCATCACATTAGGACAGGAAGACTTCATGCCATTAAAAAATCAGCAAGATCTTTAAACAAATGGTCCTTCTAAGGAGCTTCTCCAGCCTTCCCGTGGCTCTGCTTAAAGTTTCAGTACCTACTAGTACTCAATTTTCGCCTCTTACAGAGTCAAGTTATACAATTTTCAATTTTCTTATTTCTGGTTGTACGCAGCAGAAATCTTACAATTACTGTTGAATTATTCGTTACATACAAATAGTGATAGGCAGGGTTCACCACACCTAAATTCACTGGACTGGGATGATTTAAACCAGTTTTATAGACTCCTACTCTGATTAAGCTCATAAAATTATTCAGATTGGTGTTTATTTTAAGTAAGTTGAACTAGTCTTTGGAAATGTTTAGTCAAAAAAGTAGGTAAATTACATAAACTGGCTGTCTATCTTTAAAATGGAAGAAATTCAGGTGAAATGCAGACATTTTGAAGGATATGAAAGCTACATAATGCAGAGCTGCTGCTGCTTGAGTAAGAGCTTGCAAGCAATGTTAGCTCAGACATGTCACCAAACTGGTAAATCAATGGTGGCTTTGTCACCTGAGACAAAGCTATTTTATGTCAATACACTGAATATGCCAGTTTATTGATAGAAATGTTAGGTGTCTGTAACACACTGTGTATTGCAGACATGTGCTAAGAGATGAGATCTGTTATAGGTAAAAAATTTAATTTAATGTAAAATATTTTTATAGTCTTGAATAAAATGCCAGTACTTCAGGCTCAAAGCCCATCAAACTCTATGGAAGTTACTAGCCAGAATACAGAACAGTATTTATTAGATAAAATGGGAAAAGGATAAAATCTGACTCTCTCTGTATGAAAGAGCCACACCTGACAGCAGATGAGAATGACAGCATCACCCCCTTCCTCCCATCACTCCATGCAAATTATGGCTCTGCATCAGCAGCTCCTCTGAAACTGCGTGGTGAGAGCAGCAAACCTTCCCCTGCATATTCCTCGTGTATGGGATGGATGAGATATTTCATTTCATACATCATTTACTGTTGGCTGCAGTTATTTCACAAAGACCTATTTTGACTTTGCTAGAAACGTGAAAAAGAGTTTCCAAGTTTGGAAATTTCTGCAAACAACAAGCTGAACTGCAGCTCCAACTGATGTGAGTCATCAGAGACCCCTGACTTCAACAGCATTGTATAATTATGTTATTTGTCTACTGGGTGTAGTTTTGAAGTCAAGTGAAGCTGTGTTAACATGGTAGGAGTGAGATTTGGAATAAGACTATTTTTCTACCTGGAACTGAATTTTATAGAAAGATATTTTACATTTGATATTTTAACCAGTATAGTTTTACCAACGAATGTTTTCACACCTTTCCACTGGTTTTGTCTGTCTCTGAGCAATCTTCTCTCACTCACTCAGTAACATGGTCCTTCAAAAACTTGGTTTAAAATATCTGCTATCTAGAGGAAGAGAGATTACAGCTGAGTGTTCATGAGATTAAACTTGGCCTAAATACTGACCAGAAACTTTCAGAAACCATTTAGAAGCAGATTATCATTGATAAGCAGTTCTTTTTTATATCCCTTCCCAAAATGGCCTTCCTTATGTTTGAAACAAAAAATCAATATTCAATATACTCTCTCTTTTCCTCCATTAGCCTTTTTATTTGAATCATAGGAAAATAGGCTACAGTTCACACAGCGTTTGAGGAATTAACTCTTTTTCATCCTTGGCAAGAACTAAAGAAGGAAGTAGTACCTGATCCACTCCTGTACCATAGAAATAATTTTCTGGGAAAATGTTTTCACCTCTTCTTTCCCCAGTACACAGCCAAATATAAATATTATGGTATTTGAATAGAAATTAGAAGGTGTTTGCATAGAAATTGCTAATAATTAAAAGAAATTGGGATTTTTTTGTATGTCTACATTAAAAATTAATTTAATACAAAATTTAAAGCAAGAGTTGTATGATATGACTTGCTATATGCTACCATGTCACTGGTCTTAATATCTCATGTGGCACTTCTTATTTTTTGGTTTCTTAATATAACACTTCTAAATATACTTTAACATCAGAAATTAATGACAATTTTTAAAAGAATCTGGCAGTTTTCCTGTCACCCTGCTTCTTGCAGCTAAGGCATTTGAAAGGAAAAAGAAAATTGTGATTTACTTTGGAACAGCACAGAATTCTAGACCAGTTTAATTCTCATGATGAGCCTTGTTACATTCTTCTTCCATTCGCTTTGAAGAGAAAGCTACAAAAATAAAAGGCTGGACAGTCAGCATCCAAATCTCTTTTCTTGGGATTGTGAATGATTTTACAGGCAAGTAATGCTGTGTGAAAGAGAAAACAGAGAGCACATTACAAATCCTCCATCTGCCTGGGCTGGAAATAAGGACATTACAGAGCTCATCTGCAGACGGATGTTGCTATTTAATGGCGTTTCCAACAAACCATTCATTAAATTCATAGCTGCACCTGATACCCATTCATGCGTTCCCGCTTGCAAGTTCTCTCAAAATAGGCTGTCCCACAACTTTTGGAAGCTTTGCACACCAGATTACAGCAAACTGCAAGAAATGGAGAATGGAAGCTGTGAGGGGGAAATTAACTGTGAGTTTCTGAGACCATGGTGAACACTTAATGATTTATTTAACATCTGGAATAGAAGGGGTGTCCAGTCTTCTAAGTAGCTTTGAATTTCCTCTTTCAAACAAGCCTTGGCATGGATCCAGGAACACACAGCTAACAAGGAAAGTGGGAAAATGCACTCTGTAAATAGGCAGCACTCTGATTTCAGGAAGTGGAAAAGGCTGCAATCTAACCTGCCATATACAAGGAATTAGAGCAGTCATCAGAAAACCTGCACTCCTACAGGTCTGTAAAAATCGCAGTAATTTCAGCCTAATGGCTCCAACAGATCCTTTCTCATTTTGGATGTTTTTAATTGCATTAACACTATTTCCAGATCAGACATTATTCAAACAACTTTCTGGCTTTTACTAAATAACTTGATCAATCCACAATAACACGGGTACTAAAATGGTAATATTAAAATGACAGAGTGATGATTTAAAAAAAAAACCTCACCTTTTTGAGTCTTTGGACAAAACTAAAGAAAGCTTTAAAGCTTATTACACATGTAAAATTTTGAAGTGTTGAAATCAATGTAAATAATGATAATACTAATAAAAAAACTCTGATAGCAAATATCAAACAATACAAATTGTGCCTTCCCTATTGTGTTTAAAGATTTCATCTCACTCTTCATTTGTATAGAACCTTTCTGCAAATTGACAAGAGCCTGAGTATAGTCAATTATAAATGAGAAATCCCTGCCTTTAGGATATATTATTTCAGGTATGTAAAAATCAGATATTTTCAGGTCTTTAAGCTGATATGTTTCAACAGATATTGTTTATCGATGATCATTGTGTAGAACCTTATATTCCACCTTGTGGAAAATGAGATAGAGTTTCCAATGTGAAGTGATACTTTCTTAGACTTCTTTATCCACCTGTATTTACACCTGTTTATTTTCTTCCCCTTCCTTGTCTCCATTGAAATTTCTCTGTATTTTCCCACCAGTACTCATATGTCTGATAAATAAGAAAATTTTCCCAAGTACATAGGGATTTTGGTATTTTTCGCCTTCTCTGTAGGGATCATCTTGCTAATCTCCTTGAAGACCCCACTGACAGGTCAAAAATGTTACAGAAATTGGTAATGGTAAATGGTAAGTGGCATCAGACCTCAGTGTGCAACACCTATGACCTTGGCCCCATGTACTCACTGAGCACCAAGGTGATGAACTCTAACTCTCTCTTTTCTATTCACACAGTTACTGAAGCTTTACTTGTGGGTGAGCTCCTCATAGCTTGAAATATTGAAGTGACCTGGCTGTGACACTTTAGTGTGTAGATCTTCCAGTAATATTGGCACTTGCTCTTTTAATCTTTGTTTCTTTGCCTATTCATGTTTCTTCTGCCCAGAGTCGGAGAAAACTTCAGAAGAGTACAGGACAGCCATTCCTAGAAAAATCTGGAATCACAGCATGGACAACTGCGGAGCCTAGGATCTGTTGTCTGAAGTCAACAAAGGAATTCTAAGTGTCACAAAAATTCAGTGACTTTGCAAATGTAGTGCTGGAAGTCGTTCTGGCTGTGCTGCTATGGCACTGATACCCAAATCATACACAGCCTAGTGTCTTATTAGATATAGTAATGTGATCTCAAAATCAGCAGCTGAACATCAAAATTAAGATTATGGTCTCAGAAATATATGCTGACAATTGTGATTTATCATGGTTGTGATCACTTTTATATGCTCTTAATCTGGATAGTTCAGCCACTGTGGCCTTCCCTATTATAGGAGGAAAGGATCTATAAAGGGACATACTCATAAGCCAGGGTGATCTGACTTAAGAGATATTAGGGAGATTCCCTGACATCCCTACTGACATTGCTCTGTAGATGACATCAATGAAAATTGCTGATTCTTTTGTCTGCATAAATCCTTGTTTTGTCAAGGTCAGTAAAAACACAGAGATACACCTTTTTAGTAAAGATCTTACAGTTTAGGTTTTTTTATGATGATTCTTTAAATGTTTTATCATTACAATAATTATGTCTTGACATTATTTTTTTGATAGTTATTCCTTGCACCAGAATGCTGGAATGGGGAAGGTCTTGTACCTTCCCAAGGAGAGCAAGATCTGCAAGGCTGGGTAGTAAAGAGCTGTACACAAAACATGAAAACAGGTTCAAGCTTAAGCCTTGCATTCAGCACAACCAAAGAGCACTCACCTGAGATGCCTAATTTGCAGGCCTGTCTGCTCTGGGTTCCTTGTTAAAGTTATCACCCTCAACAGCTGCTTGGCTTTCTCCATAGGCCAGGGGAGAGTGCAGGGTATCTCTTCTCAGGTTAAATGACACAGTTAAATGCCTGAGAAATACCCAAAGGTGCCAGTGGCCCCACTTATCTCAGATACTTACATAATCCCCTTTAGGCATCAGGGCTTCCTTGGCTGCTGCTGATTCATATCTCACTGGAAGTGTGTCCTGGTGGGTGGCTGTAGGGACATTTTGTTCTTTGTGCCTTCCTTCCTCCTCCCCCTCCCCATCACACTTGAATTCTCTGGCAATTCAGCTGAGATATCTCTGTATAGTGGCATCTTCCCAGGGACAGGACATGCTGTACATATTTGCAATATATTTAATAGAAATCAACATTCACCCATATCATTACAGCAGTTCTAGGAGCAGGCTTTAGATGAAATGCTCAATCCCAGATACACCAACCTGCTTCACCCTGTGTCTTTTGCATCACAAATTCCTTTAGCAGCTGGGAGAAAAAGATGTAAGATCGGATTCTGTCACTCATACCAGATTTCTCTTGCCCTTCAAACTGAATATTCCAGTCATAAATAGGTGTGGATTAATATGTGACTATGGATATCTGTGCAAATGCAGCTAATGCAATTAGCCCCTTCTTCATCAAAGCGCTAAAACCTCAAAAAAACTTGAGGGCTCACACTTCTAGAAATATTTTATTTCTCAAATATCTTATGTGATACATGATGCTCAGTAAGATTTATTATTTTGTGTTACCTTATGGCACTTGTAAATATGTTTTCCCTTTTGCTGGTATAGAAGTATGAGGCACAGAAAACTGAAAAGGAATTCCATTTCCCAGCAAAAATCATTAGTCAGACTGAAACCAATACTTATACAAACAGATATCATCACTGTTTCTGGCACAATTATATCCTCTTAGAGTAGTGCTTAGAGACCTCCAGCAGTAGGTGAATTGTTATTCTGGACACACCTATAATACAAATTCCTTTATAAAAAAAAATTAATGATTTAATTGACAAGAACGAGACAGAAAAATGAATGGAAAGCCATGCTAAGGTCCAGGAGGTAGATAACACCAAAACCACAGTAAAAAAAATGAAGATATCCTAAATGCAACAGGGGAAAATGTGTGTGTCAGATTGTGTTCTAAAGATTGTTGAGACTGGATAGCTCCTGCTCCTCTATTTTTGGGAGCTATTTTCCATAAATACCTAATACCCTGCTTCTCTCTGACACTATGCCACCACCTTTTAGGTGGAGGTGAGCCTCTGAGCACTCACTTAAGGCCATCTGGAAATTTAAATGCCAAAATCACCCCAGGGCCCCTTTGGCCAGCCTTGCTCAGATCAGGGCTCCGACATTCCTGCCACACTCAGCACAGGATGCAGCAATACCTGCAACTTAGAAAAATATCAGGGGGCTTGCTGTCAGGGAGCAGCAAGGGCTTATGTCCCTCCCTTAGGGACATGGCGCTGAGTCAAGAGCAGCCTCAGCACATGGGGTCTGTCCCTCCACGTGCTGGTGACAGGGTCCAGGAGCAGTGTCAGACACAGCAGGGAGTGAACCAGGTCTGGGATCCATCCAGTGAACCCAGTGAGGTGCTAAAGGAGATGGAGCCAGGAAAAGGAATGGAGACAAGGTCAAGGATGAATCCACGATACAGGGACAAAGTGCTGGAGGTGAGTTCCAAGGCACACACAAGGAATTTACCCAGGAGAAAGCTGCCTGCTCTATGGGCTGGTGCCCATGAAAGAACCAGGAGCAAAGCTGCAGGGGTGCAGCAATAATACAGGAAAATCCAAACACAGGCTGACCAGACCAAGCTTAAACAGCTGTCTGAAAGTGTTTCTGGTCTCATGGTGCAAGTGATGGATCCAGGCAAGGCTGGCCAAGTCCATGGAGCTCTACTTAGTGTTCATTACTGATTTTCTTTTTTTTTCTGTGAGATTAGGAACCAGACAACCAAGCCTTCTTTTGTGCTGAATTAAGAAAAAGAATCTTAAATAAATGGAATTTTTACCTTCTGAAGGAACAAACGTTCTCCAGAAAGTTAATCTTTAATTCCTAAAATCCAGAACCCGGATTGTCTTTGGCATAACAGCCCAGTAGTCACAGCATTCTTCAGGAACTGGGAGACCTGGTATGAGAGACCTGACTTAATTGGAAGGGAGATAAGATCTCACATCGGAAGACCACTCTAACCAGTATTTTATCTGCTGCTGGGAGATATTGGATCGGTTTTAAGGGATTTTCCGCATAAATTCAGCTTCTGAGTTCAGAGCTAACAGACCAGTAAAAGACGAATTTTGGAGGAGTTTGATTTCACAAATATGATTGAAATGTTTTATTTGGAGGGCAGGTCTGTCCTGATTGATGTGCTCATGGTGGAGCAGCAGAGAAGGAGGATTTGTGCTTTTCTTGATCTGGCTGCTGCATTTGAGGTTAATTGAGATGCTTTCACACGGAGGAAGGTTGTGCCTTCTCTGTGTGTCATCATGGTTGCAACTCAGAGGCAACAGACATCTTCATAGAAGACCATGCAGAGTTTTTTGTACTTCAGTGTGTCCTTGGGAGCCTTAGCTTGACACAAAAACTTAAAAAACAATCTGTCTCACAAAGATATGTGTCAGCAAGGATATTTTTGTGTGTGTGATTCTTTCACTTTTTATATCTGACAGGGGAAATTTGAATTTCTTTCTTTTTTATGAATCTCACTTTACTTTGTTTTCAGATAAAACAGAACTTCACAACACAAAAGTTTTGTTATGCTCTTCTTAGAAAGACAATCAAGGTCTTTTTACACAGAATTTGGGTTACTGTGGGATTTTGGCCCAAAGGCACAGACTGAACCTTTTTTCCTCTGCTCCTTGGCTTCTTCTTTTAGTCCTCCTGTGAAAGAGAGATACAACTCAGGACATGGATATCCTATTTAAGCATTCCTGTAGCTTCCTTCCCCCTCTTTCTCAGCTTGGACTTTAGGTGCTCTGCAGCAGGATTTATATATCTAAACACCTTTATGGATCTCAGTACAAATGTCTTAAATTCCCTATAAATATATACAATACATATCAGGATCCAATGTTTCTTTGGCATAAAAGCATATTCTTTTCTGTGAATCTGAGACAATTTTTTTTTCATTTCCTACAGTTATTATAGGAAACCAAAGAAAACATGTTTCAAAAGCAAACACTGCCTGTCATTTATTCCAAGAATACTGTGTTTCAGCCACCTATTAATCTAAAGAAAAATGTAGGCATTAGTGGCTTGTTTTTTGTCCTAAATTGGTTATCTAATGTACAGCTGCACTATAGCATGTTTATCAGAATTTAATGTCAAATCTGAAATTTTTTTATCTTACACAACAGGAATCTACTCCTGTTTACACCAATGTTACTCCAGCATGATTCCATTCCTTAGGATGGAGCTGCTCCTGACTTCCACCCTGAGAAATGAGAGGAGGATCAGGCTGGGATGTTTATTGCTATATTTTACTACAATTGCTTTTCAACCCTTGCACTAGGTCAACATCCAGGACTATTCTCTTGGAGTGATTAAGATTAAATCACAGGTACAAACTAAAAATTAGCCATCGGAACCATCTGAGAAACATGTTAAGGAATTTATGGAAGCCTTTTCTACACTGGCAGCAATGTGTGAGAAATAGTGCCTTATATCTGCTGCTCTAATGTGTTAAATCCCTTCTATTTTATTTTGTCCCAGATTTAACTACACAGATGTTACAACTGTTTGTTGGAGGACAAATGGTAGGGGGTGGGAGGAAGGTGTGGGGAAAGAAAACAATTCCATTTAAAAGCATCCTTCCTTCTCCTCTTTCCATTAGAGACTTGTAGAATTCCTTGCCCTCAGGGAATTTGCTGCTGGCCATACCTGTGAACACACACAGGACCCGCATGTGCTTGGTTGATGCCAATGTGAGCAAAACAGGTTGGTGTTTGGCAAATTTCCTGCTGTTAATGGAATGAAAATTGGCACAATGTCATTTCCTAGTGTAGATATGGGTTAAAGTTGTTGACAGCTCTAAGAGCTGTAATTCCCCTCTGCATATTCTCTCTCCAGGGTGTGAGGTGAAGGTTTTGACTCTAGCAACAAGGCTTCCCATGACACTGCTCTGCAAAAGAAGGAAATCCAGGTAGTGAGAATTGGAGATAGCTCTGGAATTCGCATCCCGTAGGTTATCCTTTATTCTGGCTTTTTTGGAAGCTCTGACTCCTTCATACCATGCCAAGTATTGGACCTTGAGGATGATGCACCTTTAGGATGATGTACATACATAACATTTAGTTAAAATTTTCCAGCTTCTTTTTTTTATCACAAAAAGGAAAATTATAGTTTTTAGTTTGAGGGTTTTTTTATGTTGTTAATAAACACACTTCCTTAATACAGAATAAAAAATGGTAGCAGGGTTGTTTGTTTTTTGTAAATATGATATTTTTCAAATAACAAAATCTATATTTTTTCCTATCCTTTCCCAATTAAAAATTTTGTGAGGTACATCTGGCCTGGCTTGGGATAATTTTCTGTGTGGACTTCCCATGTTTTTCCAATAAAGTTCTACTTCTGAAATCTATGACTTTTAAGGAACCAGTGGAGAAAAGGATCTGTTAGAAAAGTTATAATCTTCAATTACGGTTTAGGAATACGTTTTCAAGTGGTAATCCCAAATACATGGAAAGGAATATGAAAGGAAGGTGAGTGAATGGGAGGACCAAAGGAATGGAAATATAAAGTAGGGCATAGAGAAAATGTTTTCCCCACCTGTAGGGCATCAGTGACATCAGGTGTAGAACTTCAGGCCATGAAAGTACAGTTCTTTCTTCTTTGGCTTTAAGATTTGTTTTGTTGTTGCTGTTTGTTTCTTTTTTGAGGGGGTTGGGAGGATTTTTTGCTTGTTTAGTTGTTTTTTTGGTTGGTGTCTGTCTTTTCTTTGGTGGAAGTACACTTCTCTAAATTCCAAGTTTCTTCCAAACCCTAGTGCAACTGGATAAGTGTATGGAAATATTTGTGCACAGTATTTACCACGTTAAAATCTGAATTCCAAATGGATTCCCTGTGTTTTATGACAAGTTATTAGTATCTGTAAAACAGCTGATGAATCCTTTTCTTCCCTGGAATGTATGCCAGTGTGTGTGTGAAATTTTCTCCTTCACCTTATTTCTCCTAATCCTACAATTTCACTTCATTATGTCTTCTGATAGAAACGCTTCCATCACAGCCAGCCTGAGATAGTTTTTGGTGAATGGACTGCAAATTAACTCCAGCTTAGTTCAAGTCAGTGAAATAAAGTCTATTAAGCGATGATGGTTTCACTTTCTCACCGATTCAATTCTTATATCTTTTAAATCATTCATACTTTTCCAGGAGCAAAGTGCATGTGTTATAATTTAATCCCTCTCCATCATATTTTTATGAAATTAATTTCATAAAGGCATTTTTCACCTCTTAAAGGGCCTATTTTTAGAGTATCCTCTATAAGTTTTCATTAAACATGTACATATTTTTATGTCTCTGTGCAAGATGTTGACTGTGTAGGCTGGAGGTGGTTAATGTCTCAGGACAGTGCTGTGGAGGCAGCGTGTTCTGACCTTTATTTGGTCATTCCATAACTAGAGATAAAGCTGTGAATTGTGCACCTGGGAAAGCTTGCATAGAGAAGGGAACAAAGAACAAATTACAAGAGCCAAATTCTCAGTGGATGTAAATTTAGCCCTTCACATCAGTGGCACCATCTCAATTTACACCAGCTGTGAGTTTGGAAGAAATTACTGAGTGTTTGTTGGACAGCTTTTTAAGATCTGGTCATTGCCTTTCAAAATCTCATGAGACCAATACTTCTGCAAAAGACTGACCCTAAATCATAAGCAGTTATGATTAGTGTCTCAGGAGAGATCTGGGAAATGAAATGAATCTGTGAATTAGCCTTGGTGCAATGTAAAGTCAAGGAAATTGAATGATTCAGAGCTATACAGGTAAAATCTGCTCTAAAAAAACATAAAATAAAAAATCACTCTGCTATTGTACCTTACAGTGTTACTTCAGCATCTACTGAAACAGGAACAGACAGCTCCTGAACTCCTGAGGAGAAAACTCAATCTGTTTTTACATGTCTAGAAATAATGGAATACTTCTCAGTTTGGCTGTACAACCTAGGACACCAAAGAGATGAGGATGAGGGCTTGGATTCCTCTGAAAACCCAATCTTTTTAAGAAAACTGTTTTCTCCGCACCTAAGGATTAAAAAAAAATATTTGCTACTCTAGCTCTTCTACTCCACCCACCCAGATATTTTGCAGGTAACAAGTAAGGGAAGAGTTCAGCTGAACTTGTGAGGGTATCATCCTTTTTAGGAGGAGTCACACTACCGGCATGTAAGCAGGGTCAGGCTTCTGACAAACTAGAGAATAAAAATCAAAACAAGAATATGAAAATATTTTTAAGTTAATCTTTAAAGTAATTTTCTTAGTTTCATCAGACCAACCATAATTAAAGAGTAGAAATAAGGATGAAGGAAAGTGTTAAAAATTATGTTGGAGGGACGCATAGCTGTGCTGCTGAGAGAAAACCTTTGAGTCACTGAACCACAGAAACAATTGAAATCTCTTGTCCAGCTGTTATACCATATACAGGTTGCTGCTTGTGGTTTCATAGTACAGTAAAATTTGCAGTGTTATTGCTTTATATGTTTTCCTTTTCCTTGTTGAAATTTTGTCTGAGAGGGAAAGTTATATTTTCCTTTTGTTGTCGTTGTTGTTGTTGTTGTTGTTGTTGTGGTCTATGACTTGTTTGGAGTGGAAAGACATTAAAAAACCCCCATATGTTGATAGATGTTTTCTTTTTAAAGTTAGAACATGGAATAGTAATATTTAGGATAACACTGGGAGTGTTTGGAATGATGCAGTTGTCAGCTCCTGTAGGCAAGTTTGTCTTCAGTACTCCTCAGCCTTTTGCAATTAGGTAAGCATATCTTTCTAAACCATTTTAATGAAATTTTATAGTGAATTTAGTGATTGCAGCAGCAATGCAATGAATTCTGAAAGGTTAATCTGGATAAACATACAGATTTAATGAACTTGTAAACTCATCCAGACTCTCAGCACCAGTAGAATCTATATCTCCTTAACTGAAACATAAATGTTTGGTAGCAAATCTATTTTTAACACGAGAGTTGTGTATTTGGGGGTGAAGTGCTACTTCTGTACAGATTTCTCTTCGATTTTTGACTCTCTGTGTGATTCAGTTCCTTTCCTGTTAATTAGTTGTAATAGTTATATTTTAAGTTACTCTTTTTCCACCACAAAACAAACATTATTTAGTGGCACACTAAATGTAACCTTGCCTCTCTTCTCTCTATTTAAGACTGCCTTTTCTCTCTTTTTAATTTGCTTTTTAATCACTTTCCAGCAGAGGATATCTTGTACCATATATCTGTACATTGCCCAATGGAATTGCCTCTGAGTTTGTTTGAAGTTTCTGTAATAAATGTGTAATTAATATTATGTCCTCTCAGATGTATGGCATATACACCTCATTTCCTTCTGATTCCAAAGTAGACCGAACAGGAGGAATAAATATAATGCTTCTGCCTATATTTCTCTTCTTTTGGCACCCAAACCCTCACATGAGTACTGGAATAAATGGAACTTTGGTTTCCCAGGGCTTCCTGTATGTTGGTTGCAGCCCCTGGCATTTTTAAAGATGCCTGACCAATTCTCTGGGATTCAAACTCTCTGTCATGTTGCTGGCAAATAAAGGCTGAACTCCCAGGCTCTTCCCAATGGTGTATTCTAAAAACCTTCTCCATGATATTTCCAGAAGACAGTATCATTGCTGTTTCCCTTTAAAAAATCAGATTTCATTTGGATTGGGGATTCCAAGAATATGTTTTGGGGAGATGACAGTGACAGAGAAGGTGCACAGTGAGATCATCCATATTATTCTCAGAGAACTATTCTGATCACCACGCAGCCCCTGACCCACCACTTCTGAGTCAAACTTGCAAAGACCAAGGCTCCATATTTTTTACTGTGAATTTTCTCTCACTGTTCATTGTTTTTAAATTGGAGTGGAGATTCTGGAAATATTTTGGCATTTTACTTTTGAATTATGGTTCTGAAGCCATGCATATATTTTGGTCTGCAGCTACATCCAAGTGCCCCAAATGGAAAAATTCCCTTTTTTTTTTTTTTTTTTTTTTTTTCCAATTTCTTAAAATAGATGCTTTTATTATTAATGCCCTGTGAAGAAATAAAGTATAACAAAAAGAAATAATTTGTCTTTTGCCTTCATCCTGTTTGTTGGGCTTTTGTTGGCTGATAGAAGGGAGTGCTGTCCTTCTGTTAGATGTGGGATCATAGTAATTTATAATTTTCAGTACTAATTTCAGGTTGTATCCTGTGATTCTCAGTTAGCTCAGAATATGCACCAACGCTTTTATTATTCTCACTGCAAAGCATCTTTGCTGCCTTAAGGACCCCAGTAAGATCTCAATAGTTCATTGCAGAGAAATTGCAGCTGAAATAGGCAGAGGCAAAAGCCAGCCAGCCTAAGACATGCTGTGCCAAATGCATCACACCCCAGAAACTGCACAGTCCTTGGACAGTCCTGAAATTGAGTACAAAAACAAATAAAGAATGAAAAACTATAAACTCAAATAATAAAAGCAATGTGATTTATGATTGACCCTGTTCCAACCCCTAAACTGACAGATGATGGGAAAGGGGGAGAATATCCTCTAAACTACACAGAGAGGTCAAAAATGGGAAATGATAAAGGAAAAGGTGGAGATGAGAGATAATGACACTGGTTGCTTCTTCACACCAAGGATGAGTTCTGCTGTGCTCTGCAGTTTCTCAGCCCATGTGTAGTTTCTTCCTGCTTGTCTAGATGATCTGTCAGATGGGGACTCAAAATGCTAATGCAACAGTAATTAATAGGTGTCTCTGACCATTTAATTAATTATAGAGCAAAAATGACCAATCTTTACTGAGCCTGTGACTTGTTATTCACAAGTTTGTGCTCCTGAAAAAATGCTCTCATCTTCTCATGGCTTTTTGTTAACTTTTTTTCTGTAGCGAGACTTAATGGTGCAAAATTGCATCATCTTGAAATAGCTTTTTGGAGCTAAGGGTTATCCATTAGAACTGTTCCTAAGAAATCATTTCAGTACAAGTCTGCAGGTCTGGCTAGAAAAGTAGGCACTAAATTTCAAAAAGTGGAATTTAAGATTTGTCAGCTGTATAAGATAGGGTTCAGCTCTGGATCATCTGGCTATTAAATCACTCATACAAACAGAGAGTCTCCAGACTAATAGTAGACACTGTAAACAGGTCTACATAATTCAAATGGAGTCAAAGAAAAAAAAATCCTCTGAGAACATGTAAGTAGAAAAGATGGTGAAATAAATAAAAGGTAATATGCACAATTTATTGGATAAGTATTCTGTGAAATACTTCCCTGTTGACTTTATTTGTAGTCTTAATTAGACTCCATTAAAATGATGTTTAAGCACCTAAGAAAGTAAATTAAAATTATTACTTTGACTATTTGATAATTAGGCTGTTGTTTGTTTAGTTAACAGCATTGTGGAAGCACAGCAATGCCCTGAACCTTGTAGAGATATGCTCAGGATCCTGACAGGTGTCTTCTGCCAAATTTGCAGTGCATTACACTGTGAGATAATAGGATGTCCTTTCTTGTTCTGTGCACACAAGTTGAGCATCAGTAGTTTGGCCCATTAGCAGCTTGTAAGGAAATGCATAATACCTGGCAAGTTCATTCAGAGATAATGATTAAATATTATAGGTTATTCTGAGCATGCAATGTTTCTGCATTTATAGTATACACATTCTAGTATGCTCCAAGAAAAACTTACATTTTTAATAAAAATCCTATACAAAAATTGGAAATCATTGTTTTCCTTCTCAAGTTAAAAAAAAAAGAGGTAACATAAAGAAGGTTTTATTTTCCTTATACGTGATGCATAAATGTCAGTTTGCAATAGTTTCTAGGATACCAGTTATATATGTGAAAGCTTCATTACCAGAAATAAGACAGAACAGCCTTCTTTGAAACCCACATACAAATGCCCAAGCACCAGCACCTACCAGTTTGACTTGTTCTGTGAAAAACTGGATTATTCATTAGTATGATCACCTTCCCTCCTAGCAATCAAGTATATTTTGATAAAAGATTCTAATACTGAAGCTCGATACAGACACCTTAAGCTTAACCACATAAAACAAAAAGCTATGCATATATTTTAAATTTATTTCTATATTTAGACATATGGCAAGTATGCATAGCACTAATATATCCTTCAGCCATCATGAGTTCTTGAAGCACTTAGGTATGAAGATCACAGGACAAACCAGGTGTGAAGGAATCTCAGGAGATCTCTGCCTAGACTCCTTGTCCAAGGGGGTCAGTTATGGGGTCAGGTTGCTCAGGGCTCTATTCCATTGAGTCTTGAAAACCTTTGAGGAAGGAGCTGGCAGTCTCTGCAGCCCATCTGATCTACAGCCTGCCTGTCCCTAAGGGGAAAATTTTTCTCATTTTATCCAATCATAAGGGTTTTTTTCCTCTTAGGTCCTCTGTCTCTCAGCCTTCCAACAAACAGCACAGTGAAAAGTGTGGGTCCATCTTGGTGATCTCCCCACAGTGTGCAGGGAGTTGTTGGGAGGTGCCCCCAGTGCCACCTCTTCTTCAGGCTGAAGAAGCATGTGGTCCTCAGCCTCTGCTCACAGAAGGAGTGTTCCAGTCTCAGCATCCTGGTGGCCTCTGCTGAGCTTCCTGAATTTTATTGATGCTAGATCAAAGATTCTGGAAGTCAAATTTCCCTTGACTTCAAAAGGGCTGAAGGTGGACCACTCACTGTGTGAATATTTTTGGGCTCTGAAGCTACCTCTTTATCCTGAGGTCATATTTTAGGGTTAAAGCTAAAAATGTACATTTTTACTGTCCAAATCATGGAAGAAGATTGATTCACAAAAGAGGGACTCAAAAGTTCATGCACCTAGAACTAGCGCATTCAAAGCAGATAAAAGAATGGTTTCATTTGTGCAAGTATTTTCTGTATTCTTGCATATATCTTCCATATTCACAAATACTCGTCTGATCCCCATGAAGTATTTTTTGGTCCCTCCAAGTCATCTGTGGGAATCGATAGTATAATGCACAAGTTTTTGCACTGACAGCTAAAAAACCCCACTGTTTGCACCATGCCTGCTGTTAAAAGCAAAGCCACATATTCCTTTGTGTGGAGAGAGTAATCACTGTAAAGTGTATGCAATTTCCAAATGCCAAATCCTATAGAGAGAAAAATACTACTTTGCTTTGGGCTTTTCAGCTAGCTGAGGCCTTCTCATATGACAGGCCATAATCAATAAATCATGTGCCAGTTGTGTTGATTCTGTATGTCAGGTCATATCTCTCTATTTCAGTTTCCAGTTTCTTACAGAGTATTCACTCGTGTTTTATTGTCACATCTTTCCTCCTCCTCAGCATCAATTTAAAAGCTGTTATTTTTAGGCTATATAATTTGCAACCCACCTGCCCCTCTCTCCTCCAAAAAAACCCGTGTACCATTGTCCAGCTTCAAAATAGGTACATGGAAAGCAGCAAGTCCTCTTTCTGAAGTCTGAACTCTGTGATACACCAAGGAGCCCAAATTCTTGTGCACACCTTGCCCATTGTCAGCAAAGAGATGGCATGATGTCAGCTTGTCAAGACTGATCAGTAATAAAAATTTTAGTATTAAAAAAAAAAAAAAAAAAGGTTTTTGTGGTGGGAAGATGCTTATTTCTCACTTACATAAGGAATTATTTGCTCAAATCAGGCAACTTGACACCTCTGGTCTTGCTAAGGAGATGTCTGATTTGGCAAGCTCCCTGGCACAGACGGTTTAGCCAGAGCAGGAATCACCAGAATTATTGTACCTATCAGAATCCTTTCTGGGCTGTGTGGGTCACTCCAGAACAAGCCTGCACTCAGCAGATTGCTCAAAAAACATTTGGACTGCATTACTATTGGCTCTGTTCTAACCTTTGTTTTTACTCTTTCCTCCCTTGTCTCCAGAGTTCCCTGGGTAACTTCAGGTAAATTCTGCCTCATCTCTATTCCTTATTTCCCATAGAAGGGATACTAATTGCTTACAGCTCAGTGGCATTTTGAGTATTGGTCAATATTACTGTGTTTTCACAATCACTAGACACAGGGGTAGTCTCATACTGCAATCCCTAACTATTGTAACTAGGGACTTTGAATTTAACTAGCATATCTATAAACAACAACGATATTTCATTTTGCTGACACTTTTTTTTTTTTTCCCCACTGTGAATGAATATTTAAATTTGGAGCAAAGCCCTTTTCTGGATCTTTCAAGAACTGTCTTTGAAACCACGTTCTCAGCTGATGAATTACATTGACACGTTCACCTCCAGGGCTCCAAAGTGACTATGATGATTCAACTTGCAGATGACAAACTGATTTGTGGCCATCTGGCTATTTCTTCCATCTTTCCTCATCCTCATTTTTTTTTTTTTTGTTTGGGTTTTGGGATTTTGTTGTGTTTCTTTTTTTCCCTCTGTACTGTTTAGAGCTCACTTTACATACAGCCTGTCCGCCTCCATCTCTTCACCCTCCTCTTCTATACCTCATCAAATTCTTCTTCAAGCTCAGTTTTTCTGCCCTGGGTTTAACTACAGGCTCCCATCAGTCAAGAAATTGAGTTTTGAAGCTCCAGCAACTATCACAGTTGGCTCATCTCTTAATGTTTGGTTTTTTCTGATGTGTCCTCTTAAGCAGAAAGAAATGGTACATTTATTTTTTGAATGGTTATAAACAAGAGGTTATTTTTGTCTTTTTTTTCCTTTCTTGCTGATTTTTTTTTCCTTTAGTGCAGACAAGATTCTTTTTAATGTCTCAAAGCAGTGTTAGAGTATCTCTGCTCATAGTAAAGGCATTTTACTCTTATTTTACCACAGTTTGGATTAATTATTTTTCATTAAATAAAATGGCCACAGCAGTTTGGGCAAATGGTGTTAGTATAATGTGGAATTCCTTGAAAGTGTCCCCCTGTCTTCCAAAAAACGTTATTTTGTATCCCTACTTTACATAAAGAGCTTGTCGAAGTGCGAACATTTTTCTTGCCATAACATGCCAGACTCATCTTGCCTAAATTAAGACAATTTACCCAATATTTTTGGATGTGATGCCTTTTGAATTAACAGAAAGTTCAAGATATCTGCATGGTTCTGGCCAGTGTGACACTGGATTCAGAGCAGATCTGCATTGTTCTGGAGCAGCAGCTGATGGTCACAGGGTACCTCTAAAATACAAAAGTGGCATCAGATGCCTCTGTAGGGATATAAGTTTCTCCCCATCACATTCCCTTGCATATGTCTTTATGTAAATTTGCCATCTGGTCTCCCATCATATTTGAGGGAAGTCTAGAAGGATGGTCAATACAGTAACCACAAGTTATGATGAGATTCCCTGCATAAAAAGATATTTCAGAAAGATCCTCAACTTCATTGTCTCTGCTGGTCACAGCATCCTTCACTCCAAAGGGAATTACTGTGACTTTTTTCTAATGAAAGGACCTACTCTGGGAACTCTAAAATTTATTCAGACAGCGCCCACCTAGACTGAGGCTACAGTGGTGAGAGCTTTCCAAACCTCTGTAAGGTGTGACTGCTGACAGACATTGTTCAGGGAGAAGACAATATCAAGAATATCACAGAAATTAAGGAAAAGGACTTTCCAGTGAAAGTCCTTATCACTTCATATGGTCTTTTTTTTTGAATTCCTATTTTTTTCTGCCTTGTGATGCTTCCCTGTTCAGCTGATTATAATAATTCAGACACAGAAGATTATCTTGTACTGCCTTGCAAAATGCACTTGCCCAGTCCTTCAAGATGATTTAGCAGTGCAGGAGTTCCCAAGCTACTTGAGGTTGCTGCTGAATTTTGTGGTTTAAAAGGTATCAGACTGAAGAATATTCCCTTCAAGTTTTTATTAGCTGTAGGTGTGGAAGGAAGGAACTTTTTCAACTGAGCATAATTTCCTGTGCCTACATTTGACAGGTGTCTGCTGGTTTTAGTTTTATTTTTCCCTAAATGATTTCAGGAAAATCTCCATACCACATGTATTTTCTTATTGTGTAAATCCCTTTATTATTGTTAAAGCTGGCATTTACTCTCTACATCCCCAAAATGGACCAAACAAGCAAACAGAATATCCTTTTTGTTGTCGTTGTCTAGGTGCTATATAAAAAGCGATCAACATTAAGAGCTGAATCCTCTTCCTCATAACAAAATCTTTCCATATGATGAGCATCCTGAAGCTGTAAGGATTAAAAAACATAGACTGAGAGACCAGCAACTCTTTTAATTATAGCTGAAGAGCTGCAGGCAGCCATAAACAACTGCAAGCCAAACAGAGTAATGTATGTCATTAGGGTCACACATATGAAATGTGAAATAAGAACTTTTCCTTTTTTTTTTTTCTCTAGCAGAGATACCCATATACTTCACATTTTATGTTGCATGGAAAAATAACAGTTTTATTTGCACTTTTAGATTAAAAAAGAGCATCCTGTTATTTTTATATACAAAGAAAATATATAACAGTCAACAGAGCATGAGACAATATTGAATGAATGTGACTCACACAGTGAGATAATTCCTAGAGAGACAGCAGAGAGCAGAATTCAGATTTTTAGGATTGTATCAGTTTACCTGACAGAAAAGCTATGATTTTGCTGGCAGTGTTCACTGGGTGGCTTGTGCTATAACGTACAGACTCATCTGTAAAGACAGAATATACAATTTTAAAAAACTAATGGCCAGAATTGGTGAAAAAATTCTGACGCATTTCTTTCTAGCAGCAGATTTGAATTGTGTTGTTAAGATCTGAAATTTTCATATATAATAAATTTATGAAAAATATTCCTAGAAATTAAACTAACAAAAGAAGCAAGTTATGTTATAACATGGAAAATTAAAATCCTGACTTTTTGTTTAGAATTTGAAAATTAGCAAAGAACAAATTAGTGCAGTGTTTGAGGTGAAGCAGTAAGAGTCATACAAAAAAAAATAGAATATTGCAGTATAAGTTCCTCCCCATAAATGTTCAAGGCCAGGTTTTGAACAGCCTGATCTAGTGAAAGATGTCCCTGGCCATTACAGGGGGGTTGTAACCAGATGATCATTAAGGTATTTTCCTACCCAAACCAGTCTATAAAACATTTCTAATATTAGATCTCACTCCTTAATTGTAATCATTCTTATAAGAATCTAATCATATATTCTTAGGTAATTGAAGGGAGCCTAAAGCCCACGATTCAGCTGAAACAATAGAAGACAAATTTGTTTTCCAAGGATATTTCATTATGGCTGTATTTTGAGGATCCTGAAGGTGATTCTTTAAAGGGAAGCACTTTTAAAAACTTATCCTTAGTAATTCCTGAACATATGGCTCATTCTGTGGGTCCTTTCTAGACTTTCTTGCCCAAATTGCTAGATGCCTGTGAATATAGTCCTCACATTATGGGAAACAAGACACATGTCTAACATTAGATGCACAGACTAATTTGGGACAGTACAATGTCCTACAGTAATTAGGTTTTCGACGCTAAGTCTGTCCTTTAATTATGATATAATGAACTACAGATGACTTTCTTGTTCTTTCTTCTTTGAACTTACATTACACAAAATATGATCCAGTAACCTCCCTCCTGTTTCTATTCATCCTGTAAACATAAGACTGTAGAATGCCTCTTTTCAGAATGCCTCTTTTCTAAGCAATAAACAAGATGACATTGCCAATTGTGAGAATTAAATTGTAAAATTTTTTTGCCATTAACCAGAAAACAATCTGAGATCATTAAAATATTCTAGGGTTGCAAAATATTTTTTGGGAACTGGTCTCTGAATATTCTCCTTTTCACTAACACAAAGGAAAGCTTTACAACTCAGAGAATTTTGTTTTACTATATTCAAAAGTTCTGTAAGAAAGATCTTGTATGTCCATGTGAATGACCAAACCACAAAATAATTTATGGCTAACATTTCTGAAATGGCAGAACAGTAAAAAAAGTCATTAAATATAATAGTCATATAGAATTTGGAATAGAAAATGTTTTAATTTGTGAGTCTGCAACTACTCAAAGATATTAAATATATATATTTACACAAATATCATAAAATCATAGAACGAGCTGGGTTGGAAAGGGACTTTAAAGATCCTCTAGTTCCAATCTCTCTGACATGGAAGAGAAACTGAACAGCACAGTGGCTAAGTTTTAGACAACAGGCTCCTAGACAGGTCTCACTAAAGAACAAAATAAGGGAAAAGTGAAGTACCTCTGAGAGTGTGTTCAGAACTATCTTTATTCTGAGAGAGAAGATACAGCAAGTCAGGCAATGGGAAACAGCCAAATGACTGGGTCTAAAAGCTTAAAATTTCTGGAATGTACAGTTCTGCAACAAAAATCTGCTCCAATATCCACAGCCCAATTCCCCTAGGTATATATCAGTAACAACTCTTCCTAAGGAGTGAGAAACTTTCACTCTTCCCTAAAACACATTAGCAGCAGCACTCCCTTTGTTCAACTTTATGTCATAGTTCATAGTTTATCCTGACTTCTCCTCTCTGGCTCTGCCTTCCCTATTTCCCTGAACCTAGGTAAGTAAGGTACCAGGATTCCGTTCAAAACCCCTTTTTGGTTTTTGGGGTTTTTTTTTCCAACTTGCAGAATAGCACATGAAAAAATCCACCCTAAAGAGTAAACAGGGCAGTGCAATCTCCCAGCATCCACAGATAAGTTATGTTACCTAAAGATATCCTAAAGCATTATTCATCTTCCAGACTGAGCACTGGAAAAGCCTGCTCAGCAATATTCTCACCAGGGGCAGCTGCACAGCCAGACATTTGTGCATTTCCACCGTCTGCAAGGCTGAGCCTGCAACCTGGTTGTTGATATATTTCCCCAATAAGCAGAAGCTCTGCCTTCAGTGAGCAATTTGGTCTTACTGCTTCGTCCACTGCCTCTTGTTTTCTGTGCTGTTTCTGGCTGTGCTGGGTTGCTGTAGTGTAGATTGTGGATAACAAAACCTGGCAACACTCACTGAATAACAATGGCCCCTGAGCCTGCCTGGTGACATAAGCTGCTGTGAGAAAAGCTTCTGGGGTCAGAGGATGAGTGAGTAAGAAAGAACCTGACACTGCGGTTTCGTGGTTAGATGGAAAATTTGGGACAGAGCAGGGCAGGTTTCCAGTCAGGCATGTGTCTAAGTCCCATTAGACCTTAAGTGCCTTGTTCAATCCAAACCTTAATTAGAAACTGTCTTTACCAAATGTCAAAATGTTCCTTTTCCCTTCATAAAACATTAACAACCACTAGAGATGGAGAAAATGGCCTTCATAATTCCCCTCTGTCAACATACCAGGACTCCAGTCCACATGACTTCCTCCGCACTGACTTGCAGGGGGACTTGCATGCAGAGCACAAATGAGGTAAATAGAGTCTCTGGTTTTGTTTTGTTTTGTTTTGTTTTTATAATGCCCAACAGCACTTCTGGGTTTCAGTAAGACGTCTAAAATACTTGAAAAGGAAATGTTACTACATGCATCAAACACAATAAAAATAACTAGTTCTCTTGAGACTCTCTCTGAACCTTATGAATTGCTTGTGGAAATAATATTAAGCACCTCTGCCTCTATAAACATGGCCTTATGTCAGAGCAATTTTACTGTAATAACAGTGTCAAGAAAAACCACTGTAATTTTTTAAAATACATTTGCTGATATTAATGTGCTATTTTTTTTTTCTAAACATCACAGCCTTGAAGGCATAAGCAGAAGGAACTTATTCAAAAGGGTGAATGTTGCTCGAGGACTTCACTCAGGTGAAAAAAGTCCTCACATTAGACCTTCAACTGATCTAAATTGAAACAGCTCCTTTGAAATTATTTGCCCTGTCTAATTACTTGGCCCATATGGTTAATATTTCTAAGACCACCCAATAATGTGGGTTAACTGACCACCACCCCTACTGACTCTAACAGGAACTGTAGCTGGCTGCTGCTCCAAGAAATACAGTTTTTCAAACTGCTTCAAATGGAATAGCAAAGTGCAGAAACAATGAAAATTAGTGAATGCTTTTTGAAAATAACCCATTTCATTCAGCGACAACCTCCAGAGATGATTATTGTGTAGTACAAAAGACAATGATCCATTTGCCCATAGGATGAATAACACATTCAAAATCTTTTACCATCTTAAATGTGACAAAAAGAGTAATCAAGAGAAAGATGCCCTTTACAGTAAGGTAGCACTATTTCCCCTGTCTCTTTTGAGTTAGGGAAAAAGGAAGCTTTTAAAGCAGTTATATTATAAGAACTGCTAAATAAAGATCTGAACACCGTTTTTGTTTTTTCAGAGCATAAATTTTTCACCAACAATGGTGTTATAGACATCTTAAAATTACTTTGAAAATTTGACCTTAATTCACTGAATAATTTCAACCAGGGTTTGGTAAGAGAGTAAAAACAAAGTTCACATCTAAATTCATAAAAATACTGGAGCAGACTTTGTATCTCATTTATTAATGAATTTCCTGTGTAGGACCAGTCCTTGTTCTCCCTAAATGGTCTGGAGCTTTTCCACCATTATCCTAAGGAGAGAAATCCAACCATTTTGTATCGGTTTTTGGGTTTTTTTTGTTTTTCTTTTAATGTTTCTAGTTCTTTCTCTTGAAACTGCTCTTTTGCTTGAAATGTTGCCTGAAAAGAGACTGGTATCTGGGCAATTTGTCCCTCAAGGTGGTGTTTTGACCACTACCAGGCACTGCAGAATGAACAGTAAAAGAGACATACAAAGCAGAACAGCTCTAACAGGACAGACCAAGAAGAGCTCTCCTTAAACCTCTCCAGTTTTTAGATTTGGGTCTGCTGGGAACAGCACTATGCAAGTCCTCTGTCTGAGCACAGAAATGTTGGAAACCATCTTTCTTGTGTCCTCATAGAACGTTCCCAAGTGTCTGTGTGTCCCTCAATCTCTCCTAATAACTTTGTCCCATTTGCTATGAAATATTTAAATCCTAATTGAGTCAGAAACTTATGCAACTTCATTGTCACTTGAGATCATGAGGTTGACTTCACTTCCAGAAAAAAATGAGGAGCGGACTGAATTTCTCACTTTGTTATGAAAGTATCTTAAGAACACCATGGACCATCACTAGCCCATTAGTGGGCTAGTTTGTGGGCAATTTTTCTTCTCTTGATTTTTATTACGAATGTTTGTCTTTCAAGTACTGCACTTTCAGCTATATAAAATATTTTTCCTCATTCAAATATCACAGGTTTGGCAGGGAAAAAAAAATACACTGATGTAGGCATATATGCACTTCAGTTTGAGGTGACATTAAATTTTTGGTTTATTGATTTTGGCTTAGCACTGAAATGATGAAGTAATTTTTTCATTATCCCACTGAGATTAGTCTTTTTAATTTAAGAAGGCATACTTAATTTTAAAAAAATATTCTTCAATAGAATTTAATGTATTAAGCCTTTTTTTTTGACCTTTGATTCTTCAAGATGTTCTCAAAATATGAATGTCTGGCTCCTTTGAGAAACACTTAAACCTTGAAATTGCAATCCACAGCTGGCTCTGCCTCTCCTCAGGCACACAACACTGTCACTCACTTGTGAATGAAACAGTCCCTTGCTTGGCTTTCCTCAGGCTATAAAATGAACTCCAGCAGGATCCTCAGCCTGTCACAATCACCACTCCCATTCCCAGCTGAAAGAGGAAAACTTGTTCTCTCTGTCCCTGAGCAAATAAATGGAAAGGGGGAAGGGAAGGGAAGGGAAGGGAAGGGAAGGGAAGGGAAGGGAAGGGAAGGGAAGGGAAGGGAAGGGAAGGGAAGGGAAGGGAAGGGAAGGGAAGGGAAGGGAAGGGAAGGGAAGGGAAGGGAAGGGAAGGGAAGGGAAGGGAAGGGAAGGGAAGGGAAGGGAGCACAAACTTATTTTTCCTTGGTATAAGATTAGAGTGAAACAAACCTCACATAGAAGAGTTGTGGCACTTAATGTACTATTGGAAGATGCCCAGATGCCTGTGCTTTTGCAGAACAATTGTAAAATTGTTCCTAGTTTGTTTGGAGAATGTATGTTATTTAAAAATTAAAGTTACGTGATGCAACAGACCAGTCTGATCTTATGTTTTGGCAACTTGCTGTTTCATATGGTGCAAATAATCATAAAATCAAATGGCATCTACTTATAATTTCATAGTAATTGATTCTTTAACACTTGCCAGTTTTTCCACAATAAGATCGTGTATAATTAGTACGTAATCGTCAGGCATAAATAACTCTCTAATTAGTCTATAATCTGTAACTGTTACATACTTACAGACCAGTTATTTGCTTATTTGGACTCTGAAAAAAAAAACAAAAACCAACACCTCCCTGATAAAACACTGAGAGAGACTTCTGTAGACTTTGTGTTTGAAAATCATTCTTACAGCTGTCAGGAGAAAAAAAACAAGATGTAATACAGTTATTGAAATTAAAAACTGTTCATTAGTTGCTACAGGTTTATAGTGATGATAAAAAGAAGAGATGCAGAAAAAGAATAAAAATCAGTGCAAAGATTTATTGAAATCCTACAAAAGTAAACAGACACTTTTCAATTTCCTCTGGATTCAGATAACAGGAAGCTCTGGGATGAGAAACAGAAAGTCAGAGTGTCAATACAGTGTTTTGTTTCAGCTGTTTCTCTAAAACCTGGCCTTGCCTTCCTTTTCCCCTATCCCTTCCACTGCCCTTGCACCTACATTTCCATTTCCTTTCATTCTCTTTCCTCCTTTACCTTCTTTTTTCCTCTTCCTTTTTCTTTTTCCTTCCCTTTTGGTTTTCCCTTTCCTTTTGGTTTTCCCTTTCCCTTTCCCCTTGCCTTTACCATTATTTTTACTTTTCTCCTTTACCTTTTTCTCTATTCCAATGAATCAAAGAAATGAAAAGAATGCTACTTGATAATCAGATAAATATCTGACTGGCATGAAATGCATGAGCCACTGGATCTCAGGAGAAGAAAGCCTAGAAAGAAGAAAGGATTTTTTCAAAAATTGCATATCTCAGATGACAGTAAATCTTGGATAAGTGAGTTAGTACATTACATTCCAGGAGGACAGATTTGTAACTTTAAAACTGTGATATTATGGTAGTTCTAAAACACTTTTCTTATTTTTTTATACAAGATATATTTTATAAGATGTATACATATTTATAAGATTTTTTTCTTATTTTAAGAACTTTTCTGAGGTATTTGCAGAGGATGCAACATGAATAATATCACTCCATAACAGGTTTGCCCGAATTTCTGCAGTGATGTGGGGCAATCTTGAGCACATGTGCAGGCTGGGAGCAAAATGGATTGAGAGCACTCCCAGGGAGAAGGACTTGTAGACATTGGTTGATGAGAAGCCCAACCTGACCCGCCAATGTGCATTTGCAACCCAGAAAGTCAAACATGTCCTGGGCTGCATCCAGAGCCCTGTGGGCAGCAGGTGAGGGAGGGGATTCTGCCCCTCTGCTCTGCCCTGGTGAGAGCCCACCTGCAGGGCTGCATCAGCTCTGGGGTCCCCAGCAGAGGAAGGACATGGAGCTGTTGGTGCGAGTCCAGAGGAGGTCACAAAGGTGATCAGAGGGCTGGAGAACATCTGCTGTGACAATCTGAGAGTTGGGGATTTTCAGCCTGGAAAAGAGAACCTTCCAGGGAGGTCTTACAGCACCTTCAATGCCTAAAAGGACTGCAAGAAAGATGGAGATGGACTTTTTATGAGGACATAGAGTGAAAAGACAAGGGGGAAAGGCTTTAAACTGAAGGATACTAGATTTAGATTAGATATGAGAAATTCTGTATAGTGAGGGTGGTGAGGCACTGGAACAAGTTTCCCAGAGAAGCTGTGGATGTCCCATCCCTGGAAGAATTCAGGGCCAAGCTGGAGGTGGCTTTGAGCAACCTCATAAAAAAAAAAAGGTGTCCCTGCCCACAGCAGGGAGATTGGAACTGCATGATCTAGGAGGTCTCTTCCAATCCAAACCTGTCCTTGGTGCAATGATTCTATGATAAATATTTGTAAATTTTCACTTTTACTATTAGGATCTGGATAATACACATCAAGACTCTGCAAGAGAGGAAAATATCCTCTCAGTCTGGTGAAAATCCATTGAAGACATGCTATTTAACCTGGAATTGATCCATATGGTGAAACTTTTGTGATATTTCAGCATTCCTTTAACATTTGATGACTGATTTTTAAGATTATTTTCCTTCTTTCTCATAAGAAATTCAAAAGATAAAACAAGAAGAAAAATAAACTTAATAGGATTGATAAAATAATTCCCTTAATGTTAAACAGAAAATTTTCAAATAGAATGAAAACTGGGATACAGTTTGGAAGCTAATGAATAATTCTTTAACTTAACTCCAGAATCTGATCTGCCTGTGGATGGGTGTTATGAGTTAGATTCAAGCTCCCTGGAGAAGTGAAAGGATTTCTTGGTAGGGAAAATTTCATGTCTAAAGCTAGGCTTTATGGTGGAAAATGAAAAAAAAAATTAATGAGGAACATGCAATAAACCACCTTTGGAATTGGAATCACTGTGAAAAAGAGTCTTCTCCTCCTATTCCACAGAATCACTGAAGGGCTGGGGCTGGAAGGGATCTCTGGAATTCACATGGTTTAACTCACATACCCAAAGAAGGATCTGCTGGTGAAACCTCTGCAGGTTGCTCAGAGCCACATCTGCTTGGCTTTTTAATATCTCAAAATATAAAGACTGCAATCTCTCTGAGCAAATCATGCTATTTCTTGCTTCCTTTCAATCCCCTCATCAGATTCAGCTCCATGTGTGTTTTTGCTTTTCTAATCCCATCATCCTTGGATAGTCTCTCTATTTTGCTCTTGGGTAGTTCCCTGTTTCTGTTACTTGCACACTCCCATTTATTGTCTGAGTTTGCTTGAAGATGCTTCTTCACCCTGCAGGCTTCCTGCCATCTTTGCCTGATTTTCTGTTTTTTACCATGGTCCAGTCTTGAGTTTGGTGGTGATATTTGAAAATCAACCTGGACCTGGTTCTCTTCAGGACTGTTTTTGATGGGATTTTTCCAAGCAGAACATTGTAGTCACCAAAGTGTTCTCTCCTTTGGACCATGGCCCTGATTTTTGGGATTTTTTTTTTTTTTAATCAGATTCCTCCTCTCCAGATACTGAGCCTAACTATGTAATGGTCATTGTTTGTAAGTATGAGGTCAGGCAGTGTTTCTTCCCTCATCAGCTCCTTGATCAGCTTTACCAAGAAGTTTTCATTCTTCAAGAAAATTTCTGGGTTTGTTGTGCTCTCCTGTTTTGGTCTACAAATAGACACTTCCCCATGAGGATCAGGTGGCTTCTTCCAGTCACCTGGAAGATTAAATTTATACAAAAGAAGATGAACATAAAACAGACTCTACAGTGTATAATACTGACATGAGATATGAAATAATTGATTTTTTTTGTTAATTAATAATTGTTGTTACTGGGCATGATCATAAAAAGTGCAGACATAATCTTAATTTCAGTTCTGGTCTTACTAAATTTCTACACAGCTGCAGAATTCTATTTTGAAATGTTACTTTATACTGCAATATACAGTCACAAATAAATAAAGAAAAACATTTTCAGAATAATGGAAAAGTGTGCTATATTGTGGGTGATGATATAAAAAGTCAACATGAAACTTTTTTTTCTCATTTAATATTATTAAAGAAAAAATATTCTTATAGAATGGTTTGAATTTCATTAAATAGGAGCTTTTCAGGATAAAAAATTTTGTTGAAAAGAACAATTCCATTTGTATTCAGTGAAAATTGTGCAGAAGTTTAATTAGTAGTGACCAACACTGTCATTGTATTAGTTCACAGTGGTCAGGTAATTGTGCCCCACTGAGTGAAAAATGCAGCTAAGATAAGGAACAGAAAACAGAAGACAAGCAATTTCATGTTCTTGAAATACTCCCAGACTGCATCAATGAACAGGGTGTGAATGTCAAACAGGGGCTGGATGCACTCCATCCTGAGGCTGCACACAGATATTTACTCCATGCTGTTATATTTCATGGTGTGCCCTGGAATTTTCTGACTCTTGGAGAAGACACAGTCAAATCAGCTCTTCTTTGGATCTGCCCTCAAATTCTTTCAAAAATAGCCCTGCATGCAACACTGAAATCTGTCTGTGCCTCCAGTAAATTTGCTACAGCAAATACATGCTGAGGTCAAAATGTTGCTTAGGGAGAAATCATTTCTGGAAAAGAAAAAAAGAGAGGGGGAAAACAAACAAACAAGCAAAGTCTTCCTGATAAGTATCTGAAATAGCTTTTATGACTTCAGGTGGAATCTTCACTCAGATTCAACACAAAAGCTCTTTTCCCTCTGTGTTTGCTGAACTAACACAGAGACATATTATCTTTAAATTTCAGAATGTCCAAACCAATCACGCCTGAAACAAGGACTCTTGACAAGTCTAATTTCTTTTCTAAATGCAACACTTGTGAAGATGATTTATGTTAAAATGCAATTGAATAAGAAACTAGACTTTTTTTATTTCTAGAGAGTGAGATATTTAGGTTCTACAACAGTCTCACACTGATTTTCACATCTCAACACATTAGAAAAGCCTGAAAAAAATGTCCTACTGATGGCTTGCTTCCCAAGCTTACCCAGAACTAGACTAGTGAATAGTTAGAAATAAAAAAATGTTAAGGATATGGGTGATGGAGAGGTAAGCAACAGCTTCTTAAAGTAAGGATGTCCAAAAAGAATATAAATCAATTATGAAACATTACAAGATTTCTGATGATGTTTTTAAATTATCTTATCAATGTATTAAACATTGAGTAGGCAAGAATGAAATGTCAGTCCTCCTCAGATGAGTTTTATACACACCAGCCTTTAGAGTTTGACCTGTAAGTCCTTGAAAATTTACACAAATCTGGCCTTGCTATGCCCCAGATTGAACAAGACACTCAAAAGGGATCCAAGTCTCAGTTTATCTTAGAGTATCACTCTAAAAATTGCTGGCAGAGGTCAGGCATCCATGAACAGAGCAGATTCCTTGGTACATATTCCAAATAATGCATCACAACCTTCAGTAAAGGTCTAACAAAGCCCAGCAGGTCTGAAATATTATACTTTCATTGAGCTCTCTGGGCTGCTCTCCTGTGCTTTCTCTCAAATGTTCTTCTGTGGCAGGACAAATAGATAAAACCATGAAAGTTAAAATTTTGCTGTATAGGCAGGACTGCTTTTAGGAAGAGGATATAAATCCAAAGCTAACAGCATATTTAATTTTTCAGCCTCCTTAATTTAATATTCATCATACTGTTAACCATTTAGTTGACAAGTCATTCCCTACCCCCACAAGGTTTGCTTTCCCAGAGACATATCTTTTATTTCTAAAAGTTAAGATCTTGTTTGTGGTTAAAAATAAACAGTAACTGTCAAAAAAGGGAAAAAAATCTGGTTTATATCAAATCACCTACGATACTATTAAAACAAAGGCAAGAAGAAAATAACCCAAGTATAAGCTTTCACATATCATTTTTATGAAGAAGAAAAAAAAAAAAAATCAAAATTCACACCACAGAGTTAAAAGGCTGCCAGCTCATTTAAACCTCCAATATCTTAGATCAGCTCTGCACAGGAATTACACTAGAGTTGCAGGCTGCTATTTGCTCCATCTTTAAATATTATTTAAAGCTGCCTACAACTGGAGCTCCAACTCTCAGAGATTTAAAAGAAGGAGCATGAAACAGCTGTTCATTCTTCCATTTCCAAGAAACACATTTCAGATGATCCATGCTTTCATTTAAAGTTGAAAGGCCCAGAATAAATATGCCTTGTAGGCTAACCAAAAGTTAATTTGCTATCAGTTGCCAAGGCAGCCACTTGCCAATGTTACCAGTTTTAGCAAAATGCTGGGTAGAAACTGTAGCAAAAGTAAGGAGGAAGTAGGATTCATGAATAGCATTACCTCAGAGAAAAGCATCTTTTCTAAACAGACTTTGCTTCTAATCCATCAATAAGGAACTGAGTTCTAAAAACACCTTGGAATTACATTTATATGCAATTGTGTGGAACAAATCTAATTATATTCACAATTATAACACTTATTTATAGCAGAGACAAACTGCTAAAATGCATAATGTAAACCATAGCAAAAAGAGTGAGAAATAAATTCAAAGACTACAGGAAAAACATTTTATCTGAAGTTAAAATGCAGGGAAGGAAGAAAACACAGAATTTCAAAACATTGTTTAGAAGGAGGTTCTTTTGGCTTTGTTGTTTTGGCTTTTTTTTTTTTTTTTTTTTTTCTTTTCAAGGGTTGCAAATTATTTTGTTTAGTAAAAACAAAACTTCTCTAGATATTTGTATGGAAGAATTATACCACCCAGCTGGATAAACAGACCACTAGAAACAGAGCAAGATGTGTCCAGTCTCTGGTCAGGAAGGACATGGCCACGAGGCATCACAGAAAGGAGTTAACACAGACTTTGCCATGCTGGAAGGACACATCCTGCTTTGTCTCAGAATGTCAACCCAAAGGCCGATCTAAACTAGTGCTGCTGACTTTGTACTTAAGAGATGGAAAGAATTAGCTCCAAAGGCACCTTGCTTACTTCAGGCATCTGTTACAGGGGGCAATTATTATTTTAAAAATGTTTCTGTAACCTCATTAAGGAATTTGCCCATGGAATTTGCTTACACTGAAAGCTTATATTTTAAGTATCTATGATAAATCAATTAAAACCTTATCTTTTGTACACATTGAGGAGTCAATCTATTGAGAAATGAAGTTTCAGAACATGAGGCAGAATACCTGGCTGATTTCAACTTTAAATCATTTGGTGGAGTCCTTCCAGAGAAATGTTTAACCATTTCTATTTTCCTAAAATTACTTACCACCAGTTCCTTTTACAGCAATATATCTGGAGTATTTTGGAAGGCACTTAGGCAGGTCACAGGGGAGAAACAATTAATTTCTTTTATGACCTTGATTACATGGAAAATATTGTTTTATGAGTAGTCCCCATGACCTGCCTAACCCTCCTGAACACTTGTGCACTGAGGGGCATGGAGGGAATTCTTGCTTTCCATGGCAAATAATCTTTTCATATCCTGACGGCCAATATGCGCCTCAACGAAAATCCCAAAACACAGGGAATTATCTCTGACAAAAGCTCCTAATCCAGGAGTTCTTTCATCTATTGCAGAAAGCCACTTAAACCTGACAGGGTGCCTGCAGCACACCAACTAACATGGTTTACAATTAGTTGTTGATTTCCACAGTGGTTTCCTGGGCACTGAGTCCATAAACCCATCATCTTAAGTGCTACCTAAGACAACCTCCAAGTCCCAAAGTAACCCCACACGCTGTGGCTGCTGGCAGTCCCTGAAAGGGAGGGAGAAATCCATGCGTGTGCTGAACTCCAGATCACTTCCAAAGCGCAACTTAGCAGCAGATGTTCCCCATTAGGAACATTATGAAATCCTCAGCAGCCAAATGAGTGGCACCTTTGCCTAAACTTGCTGAGATAACAACTCCACACTGAGTAAGCAAAGCCTCTGCTTCTGCAAAGCATGCTAAATTACCATAACACCTGATGTGATGTCACCTCTCCAAAACCAAGTCTATCCAACGGTACAGATCAGAACCAGAGGCACCTGCACTCGTGTAGTGTGATGTATTGCAGCAGTGTAATATTGTGTAGTGTAGATATTTGAATTTTTGCCTACACTGGCTATTCACAACCTGCAAAAATTTCCCATTTCCCCTATCCTCAGATTCAAACAGAACATTTCATTTCTGACAAAGACACAGAAAAGACATCACGAGTGTACAGTTTTCTTTTTTGATGTATGTTTTCAGGAATAAATATGCACTTCGCAGTGGTGCTGAGAAAACACTTGAACCACTGAGAGAAATAGGGCAGACCTAGCTGATTATTCAGTGTAAATAAAGGTAGCACATCCTGAATCTGTAAAAGTTTCTTTCAGACTAATAAACTACTTGCAGCAGAATTGACAGTAAAGAAAAAGAGATGGGATATTACATGAGTGACTGAATTGTGGCTTGTGAGCATTTGGTGTGCAGCTGGACCAGGAGGAGACATCATGACCTGGTGGTAATAAAAACATGAAGTTCTCTGGGTAAAAAGGAGGAAGTCAGCCCCAGAAATTCTGTTGAAGGCAAAAACAGTTGTCAGCCCCGGCAGGTGATGGTATATTCAGCTTCACAGGAACACAGCTAGATTAACTTCTTCCTCCAAGACAATGTCGTCCTCCCTTTAGTGGAATGAAGTGTGTCATGGGTCTTATAGAGATCATGGTATGTAACTGATTCTGGCAGTATGGCCACCACTAACACAAAACACTGACTCCCAGTGTACTTGAAGTGAACCTGAAATAAGAATATATCTTAGTAAGCATATATCTCAGTCCAGTTCTCCAGATGGTTTAAGTCTGCGAAGTTGAAGCAGAAGTTGAATTTATAAAATCAAATTGAATGGAAAGCACCAAAACAGTAATTTGGAAGCAAACCCAAGATGGATATTGAGCATATTTTACACAGACTCTACTTCATTTCAAATGTTACAGCTTCTAAATATATCTATAATTGGTCAATTATGAAAGAGAGAAAAGAATGATAGTTTATGAGTAAGCGTTACAGAACAATGATAGACCATTAATTGAAGTGCTAATTACCTTTCATAAGTGTTTTATGAGCAGATAGCTTCAAATATACTGCTATGAGCAACACTCGGGGCATTATTTTCATCAAAGCTTTTAGGCTGAATTGCACCATTGTTTATAGGTGCTCTGTCTCCCTTCAAACAGCGTGCACATTTAGATGCTTGTTTCCATGGAGTAATCTCTCATTTTTATCTTGCATTTATTTCCTCACAATGCAGAAACTCTTTCCTGCCTCTGCTACTCATGTTTTTTTGGAAGTTTACTCTGTAGTATTGCTGTGATGTAGAACTTTAGCTGGACGAGAAGAAGCTGCCCTGGCTGAGAATTTCACAAAAACATAAAAAACCCAAAAAGACTGAATCTACCCTCAGAAGTGTTTGCCAGGATTCCAATGAGATTCTAGGACTCATCCAATGAAGGCAAGATACCTGTGAAGGTAATTACAGTTCTTCATGAGAATAAAGACAGAAGGCTCAAGACTCTGAAATAAATGTCTTCCTTGAAAATGAAAGAAAGTATGAATAAGATTAATACTATTTACAAAAGCAAGTTCATCATAGAATTTATTGAAATCTCAGAGATTTATTTTTTAACTTTGTATACTTCTTTGTTGATAGAAATGAATACTACATGTTTATCGTATATGAATTTACACTTTGCACTGTTTCATTATCTCTTCTCCTGTCTCTGCTGCCACATATTGCACTCTTTGAGACTAGGAATTATGGCAAGTGGTGATTTTTGCCTCCTATTACCTTTTTTGGTGGTCTTTGTCCCAAGGCCTTTGATTTGAATGCAATTTTGGCTCATGTGAAATCAGTTTCTCAGAAACATAAAGATGGACAGATGCTTTGGACCCCTTATTTGCATATGAGGTTTGCTGAGCATATACATGAAAATGAATGTGTTTATGTGCATATGTTTGGTAGAGTGACTCTATTATGAAGTTCTATCATTGACTGGATTTGCATTTTAATTATTCTGAACAATTACTCGGTATTTGGAGCAATCATATAAAAGTATTGTTTATGTTTTAATGTACTGACATAAGACAGTACAAATTTAGTGACTTGGGAAGCTTTGTGTCTTAAGGACTGGTCCAAAAAATTCAGCAATTTTACAGAGGAATTGTTGTCATAAGTTGATTTTTGATAATTATCCAAGGACACACACAGGACAAAGACTTATTTTGATGGATAGAAAGTTGTAGAGGAACTAGCAGGGGTATTGGCAACATCTGACTGAGGAAATAGCTGGGGAACTGATTCCTTCTCATCATAGTGTTTATTCAAGTGGAGGTTGCACGCATACCTCCTAGAGAAGGTTCATTCTCATTGTAGGTAATAAGTGGCTTATTTTAAGAATGCTCATCAGAAAGACAATCCTGGGGAAGGCCCTGATATGGCTTATCATGGTGCCAGGAACAGCCATGCTATGGTGTTCACCCAAAACCATCTGGAAGAGAACAGTGAGATGAAGATACTGTCGTTATTTGCTTAGATTAAGTGAGTTGTCAATGCAGGTAAGAGACAACACACCATACACACCCCATAAGTTATAAATGTGTTTTACAGGCCCAGTGCCAAGTGTTGAAGATCCCAGGACCCTCCTAACAAAATAAGTTACCAAGAAAGGACCTGAGGCTGGCCTAGCAATCAATAGGTTTCATCTGCCTTGAACCTAATCTATTGATAAAGCAACACAGAATGAGGGAGTTGTAGACTTC
This sequence comes from Brachypodius melanocephalos, assembly GCA_013398615.1. NCBI lineage: Eukaryota > Metazoa > Chordata > Aves > Passeriformes > Pycnonotidae > Brachypodius > Brachypodius melanocephalos. The sequence goes on from VZSR01000824.1 coordinate 5,156,165, forward strand.
CAACAAGTAGGAAGGAAACAGAAGTGCAAAAGAAACGAAGTGGAAAAGAAATCTGAAATTAGTATTGAAAATGACAAAATCCAAATGATGATTAGGGTCTCTTGCCTAAATTGCAGATTTGACTTTAGAAATGAGAAGAAATCAGAACAAGGTCTTTTGTCCTTTAATTGGAATTATGAGGGAAAAAATCCCAACATGGTGGTTGTTTTTCTAGGCTTGTATTCCCTACCGTTTTGTTTTCTGGGGTTTTTTTTTGGGGGGGGGGGGGGGGTTGGGGTTTTTTTGGGTTGGTTTTTTTTTGTTTTTTGGGGGTTTTTTTGTTGTTTTGGGTTTTGTTGTTGTCGTTGTTGTTGGTTTGGTTTTTTTTAAACACAGTAGCATTTTTGTGATAGAAATTGTTCTGTATTTACGATGTAGACTCTCACTTCCTGGCCAGGGAATTTAAGGTAAATTCAGGAATGGATCAAGTAGATTCTGATATACTGAATGATTTCCTAATAAGAGTGGGAAGAGGGAAGGGAGGATAAATCAGCAAAATTAGATTTTTATGTTTGAAAAATAAGTTATCCATTGTAGAACATTTCAAATGACCAACCAGTCCCACAAGGTGTTGTATACACAGAGGTTATGCTTTGGTGTTGCTTAAGTGAAGCACAGATAACTGTGCATGTCCCAGTGGGTGTAAAATTTATTCCCTTGGCCTTTATTAAGCTGCCTAAAGAAGCAGAAAATCCTTTCATTGACATCAGTGAGCTCTGACAATGCCCCAAGGCTGTCTGTGCTGTAAACTGGTTCACACAGGTTGATTCCTGTGTCTGTCCAAGCTTGACAGTAAGCAGGGAGTGTATTCTATGTAGTCAGACTGCAGAAGAAAGGATCCCTCCAGTCAAAAACACATCTGGGCAGAGCTCATGAAGGTCAGTTATCCAGACACTGTTGAATAAAATGCAACTGAAGTGCCAAACCATCTTCTGCCACCGTGAGCCTGGTGTACACAAGTATCCCCAGAAGAGTAGCATAGAGTTAGATTCCAGATTATGCCTCCACTCTCCCCAAGGAGAAATATTAATGGCCACAGGCTCTGATGGGCTGGTGCTCACACAGCAGGAGGGGAAAGAAAAGGAAATGAAAAAAGCACAATGAATCAAGCACTTCATCAGTATCAGGAGGCAGACAGAGCCAGCATGTGATGTATATCACAGTTTTGCTTTTGCAAATTATTTTGCTAATTATGAGTCAAACCAAAATAACAGATTCTATGAGTTTTGCTATACTGCCCCTGCCTCATTCCTCCTCTCATGGTGCAGTTTCTATTGTGTCTCTCCAGCCTCCTACTGAGATAAATGTGAAAGGCTGATCCTGCTGTACGAAATTAAAACACAGGAAAATGTTAGAGAAAAGGACTACAGCCAAATAATTCTGTTCTCTGTCAGGTTCCAAAGGAGAGGGAAATATGCAAAAATGTGAGAGAAAAGAATACAAGACTAAGGCAGAAGAGAAGCATAGATTCAGAGTCTAAAAACCCGTATGGTAATCATCCAGTCTGACCCATGTAACACACGTGGTAAAATTTTACCCAATAGTTAACTCCCAAAGCAAACTCAAGAGCTTGGAGTTGACCTGCCAAAGACAGCTGGACTATCTTTTAGAGGTATAATCTGTCCTGAAAAGATTGGATGGAGGGAGAACTGCCCTCACCTCTGTGGTGCTGTATGGAGGGGCTTGACAGCTGGCCTGTAAGACAAACTGAGTTAGCAGAAGAAACAACAATTTCTGAATTCCAAGTGTATCCATAGCAAGGAAGAAGACAAGGCCATTAGCATGGAAACTGGTTTACAAAGATACATGAAGGATTTTTGTAGTCAGACAATGTGCATAAGTAAACATATATACGTGCCTTATTATCTTTTTGCAAAACTTTTGTCAAATACATTGACGCCAATTGCTTTGTACCAATGAATATAATAAGGTACTGTGACGTAGTCAATGACTTGAGATCACTTTTTGTTAGGAGTATAAAAACTGGAGAAACAGAGTAAACTAAGGAGTACACCACTGTTATTCTATTTGTGCGTGTGTGTGTGTGTCCCACCCGACCCGACGGTGACATTTGGTGATACCCTCACGTGATGAAATGCTGGGTGAGGGGCAGCGAGGTCAGAGCCCAGCAAAGCTGAGAGCAGCAGGGTGGAGCTGCCAGTCCAGACCTGATTCTGACACCTGGAGAAAAGGTGAGCTGCTGGGAACAATGGGAAATAATCTAAGAAGTGAAGAACAGACTGTTATATGTACATGGATATCTTTGTTAAAAAGAGGAGGAGTTAAAACTATGGACTGTGCTCTTAGCAGTGTTTTAATCTGGGCAAAGTCACAAAATTTTAAGACTGATGTAACTACTTCTTTTAGTGTTAGAGCTTGGAAAGAAGTTGGAGAAAGACTCTGGGATATTTCGAAAGGGGATAAAGCAGCTGTAGATCTATCTCCTACTTAGAGATTGCTTTATGACACCCTAAAAGAATGGAAAACAGAGCAGAATAAGAGAGACTTGGAGAAGGTTGTAGAAGGGGAATCAGAGCAGAAACTCAAAGTTGCTGGGGAGCAGCAGAGGGGAGAAGCTCATCCTGAGACTATATCCTTCCCTATCCTTGTCTTGCTGGAGTTGTTTCTCCAGAGACTGCTGCTGGATCTATTGCTCTAGGAATCGAGCAACAAGCTGAAAATGTCTCTCCATATCTGTCTCCAAATGGATCTAAATCCATGTACCCCTCCCCTGCACAGCAACTAACTGAACTCAGTGTTAAATCAAACTAGGAGTCTCCAACACAGCAGCTGGCTAAGATGACCTTGGAAAAGAAACAAACGGAGCCATCCGCTCTTCTGCTTGCTTCTGCTCCTGAGCTGCACAAACAAATGGAAGCATTAACTCTTTATCCCCCATTGCCTTCTGATACTGATAGTGACAGTGAGGAAATTATGGAGATTAAAAAGTCTGAATTAATGCATAAATCTGTTTGTTGTAAAACTGATAATAGAGATAAGCTTGATGTTTGAAGAACTCTGTCTTCTTATCAAGTTACTGTAACTGCTCAACAGCCTTTACAATTCTGGAACCATGTTAAAAGGAAAGCAGCTGAAGTGGGAGATTGGGATTTATTGGTAAAAACAGGTCCACCAAAGATATTGGATATGCAGAATGTTGATGTGAATGTTGCTGATGATAAAATGGCTTTTCCTGTGTTTAAAGCAGTTCCTAACTCGGGACAAAATGATAGTCATTAGGGTTTTTGCATGGAAGGTTGTGCAGGACCTCCAAGCAAAAGTGGCTAAGTTTGGTATTAATTCTCCTGAAGTAATGCAATTAATTTGTGTTACTAATGCAGATCTGTTGGTTCTTTATTATATTATGCATTTGGCTGCAATTTCTTTTCAACCAGTAGAGCATGGAGTATTTCAAAACACCTGGAGGCAGCTACCTGAGCAAACAGTTTTAAATAATATGGAACTACCTCAGCACAACCCTCGTCATGCTGTAGGAGCTGATGATTTGCTCAAAGGCAATGGAGCTTTGCTAATCCAGACTTACAGGCATGGTGGACCCTCTGGTTTTAACAAAGGTTCAACAAATAGATACAAATGCTATAATTAAAACAATGGAAATGGCAGCTCTGAAACCAAAATATGTCACTATAAGACAAGGTATTAAAGAGCCTTTTTTGCAATTTGTAGAAAAAATTGCTGCAGCGATTCAAAAACAGGTAGATGATGAAAATTTAAGACAGATTCTATATAAACAATTGGCCAGAGATAATGGAAATGACAACTGCCAGAAATTTATTGAAACTCTGCCAGGAGATTCCCCTGTTCCAGAGATGGTAATGGCTTGTTCAAAAGCTGGCACAGTCCAGAATAAAATGGCTGCATTGGCAGCAGTTCCGAGGCCTCCACAAAAACGTTTCTCTTGTGGAGAGCAAGGACATTCAAAAGCCCAATGCCCTGAAAAGGTTGAACAAAAAATGAAATCTAAAATGAATCCAGGTAATAAATTTACTTGTAATCGTTGTGGTAAAACTGGACACTGCAAAACAATTATTGTGATGTAGTCAACGACTTAAGATCATGCTTTGTTAAGAGTGTATAAACTGGAAAACACACAGAATAAATGAAGGATGACACCATTGTTATTCTGAGTGTGTGTGTGTGTGTGTGTGTGTCACATCCTACCTGACGGTGACAGTGCTGTGTGCTCCCGCCGACAGCTTCATCATAACCATGAGCGGTGGCTGCATCCAGCTTTTGGGGAACAGATAGTTACATGGTAGGCAAGGACTGTCTGGAATGATGGCCCAGATGATTTGCTGGTGTGCAAATATGACTTTATGAAAATCACCTTACATTCTAAACAGTGGACAGCCCAGGCCCTACTGAACTCCCCTGCAGGGTGCTGAGCTATGCACCAGGACCTCCCCTTGAATGGTAACACCTCTCTGGGTTTCTCCTCAAAGCTGAGAGATTCTTTGCTACACCTGGACTCCTCTCAAAGAAAGACTTCAGAAAGCAAGGGGTGTCCTTTTGGATCTCAGTAGGAGGGTCTCCCTGACAACCCCATCAGACCCCATCTCCTATGCAGTAAAGGATCAAGTGTACATTGATGTCAAATCTTGTTAAACCAATGTGGCATTTACCATTGAATTTACTAACTCACTGGTTTATATTAGTAAAGTGTATTGTTGCTTCTCTCTTATGAGTGAAGCGCATGACACCCTCTGTGACAACCTCATAATTAAAGAAAGGGAAGGCAGAAAAACAGAACAATGAAGAGAAATAGCCTTGCAGTGCAGGAGAATTCAGGAATCTGCACCAGAACTGGATTAGTATGATCTGAAAAGAGTGCTTTGAAGCCCAGTTCCTCTCAGTGAAAGGATAACAGGCAATGGGAAAATTGAAATACAGTAAGTTATATAAGAAAACATATTTTTACTGTTAGGATGGTGGAATACTAGAGCTGTTCAGCCAAGAGAGGTTTTGGAACCTTACATCCTTTTTATACTCAAATCCAGACTGTATTTTGTCACAACCAACCTGTTTTAATTGTCACTGCTTTGAACAGGGGATTAGACTGCAGAGTGTCCAGAAGTCCCTTCTCATTTTTAAAAAAATTATGATTCTTTGAATGAAAGTAATGGTCTGTAAATGTATCTGATTATTGTTTATTTAACATAAAAGCAAAGAGATGGAGAAAAATAATGAATCACACCTAGAGACAATAACTGATCCAGTCAGGAGATACCAGGGTCTTGGATCACAGGTTGAAAGATTTTACTGGGTTTTTTTGACAAGGTTTTGATAGTGTAGGGCTACATGTGTGGTTTTTGTGAGAAGTCAAGAGGAGTTGCCCCCAACAAAAGAGAGAATCAGTTTCAACCAGCTCTGACAGACCTGCTGCAGACCATCACCAATTAATCTTTCCTGAGTCTATTTTGACCATGGCAGTATTTGATTGGTGATTTCTCCGTCCTTATGCTCACCGATAAGATTTTTGGTCTTGTTTTGTCTGCCACTCCTGAGGAGTGGGAGTGAAGGAACAATTTGTTGAACACCTGCAAGTCAGCTGAGGTTAACCCCACGACAAGAATTATTGAGGGAACCTCCCAAGCAACAAGAGGGTTCAACCAGACCCCCATGGGTCTTAATTTCCACAAGATTTGTGTTCCCCTAGCAATAAGAATGTACCTCTAAATTTGGAATAACTTCCTGAACATGTTGGTTTGACTGTTTCCGTGGTTGTCTTGTTTGAGCTATAGCTTATACTCTGGCTTTTAAAAACACCATGGTATGAGTGCACTGCAGTCACAAGCACAACAGTGGTAGAAGCATTGAACAAATGCAGCAAAGCAGGTTTTTTGGAGCTCTTCGAAATAATTGCAAGTAAAGAAGATGTAAGATCTAATTAACCCATTTTGGGGGTGTTCACCACAGCACAACCTGTTTTCTTCTAATCTGTGTTGCTATCAGCACATATGTGGCACAATGCAGAGCTACAAAGATTTATTAAAACTAGCTCTGCAACATGGAAACTATTTTTTTATCCAAATCTCCTATCAATCACATGGACTGTAGGCTGACTCAGTTCAGTGAAAGAGGCTGCAACCCCTTCTCGTGGGACTTCTTAGAAAGAGGTTCTTGTTGCCTCAGTGACTGTTTGCAGTCACCCACACAGGCATCATATTGCCACATACTTAGCCTGTACATATATTACCCACCTTCATCTTTAATGTTTTTAAGGAGGAAACCACACAAATATGTTATATTCTCCCACTCAAGATCACTTGCTTTTTCTGGGACTTCTAGAACAGAGCAGCCAGCAACAGCTTCTGTCCCTGCAGTGCAGAGAACAGCAGAGATTTAGTATTGCATGCTCCTCCTGTTTCCATTTTTCCTTTTATTGATGGACAGTTGGTACTGAAGAACATTTCTTTATGCAGTGGTTTTTGGGTTTTTTTTTTTTTTTTTGAAGGGCAGCTGAAGGGCAGCTTGTTTCTTTGCTTCAGGAAGATCCCATTTCATTGTGTATAGTTCTTCAGAACAAAGGTATTGTTATTCACCAAAAAAGAAGACTGGTCTCCTACTAAAGTCCAAGCCATTAAATTCTTCTGGGTTTGACCTTCAGTTTGAAGCTACCTTTTTCATTATTCACTTTGAAATCTTATGCTTTTACCAACACTGGAAGAAGGTGATTTCAAGGCTGTCATTTCGTACCCTGGTGGTCAGAGTTGGACTCAATGGTTTGTTTATAATTCTGTTCTACTTTCTAAAGAAGTGGTTCAGTCACTATGCTGTGAAGACATGCACACAAGGATTATTTTTATTATTATTATTCTGTTTATTTTCTAGATCTAGCACAGTGGTTTTCAAAATTTGATTTCTGGAATTCCATGCCTGAGAGCCTTATAACCTGTAAGAGGTTGCAACCACATCTAACAGCTCATTCATCAGCTGTAAAAACAATTTTTCCTCTACCAAAATACATTTTTCTGGGACACATACCCACTGTCTAGACATTGTGATGTTCTTTAACTTGAGCTCTTACATTTTAAATAAGAGAGAGGATATTGTACTGATTAAAAGCTATGCAACATCAGACTGGGATGCCTCACCAAAAGAGTTGCAGCTTTTAAAAACTTCTGTTCCTGCTCTAGAGCAACCTCACCCTTTGTGAGTCTGATTTCCCCTGCTTTCCAAGATGGTCTCAGAACTGAACTGGCATGGTTGCCTTCTTTGCTTACCTCTCAGGAAGAGCTTGTAAAATGAAAGTGATTTCACAAGATTACATCCTGTGCTTTTCAAATTGTATGAATGGTCTTAATATTGTAATTTTACATGAAAATAATTTCATTTGTAAGAAGAAGAAAAAAAGCTTTTAAGACAAACAAATCAGAGGCCAAGAGAAAGGATGACTTTACTTCACACAGAAAAAATGTTCTTTATACTTGAGTTCATCTTTTTTTGAAATAAGACAGAGAGAGAAAGGAGGATTCACTTTTATGTGAGGTCATGTTAGCTGTGTTTTTCATTAGAGCATCTTCAGGGATGGCTTCACTTACTAATGAGGATTAAATAGCATAAGGGATGTCTGTGTAAAGCATTTCTTTCACTCTAGCCATGTATAGGCATGAAAAAGCATTACTACCCTTCTCTGTCATTATTTGACCTGCTAAGTCTTGCACAGTGCTAAAACTGGTGTTTATTGGTCCTTGTTAGCACAGTGTTTGAGCACCTAAGGGAGTTAATGGCTTCTGTCTCCAAAACAAGAAGGAATCAGAATAGAGCCATTAACTGGACATGGGGAGCAGAGCACAGCAGCTTTGTATTATTGTCTCAGCATTGCATTGAAAGTCTGCACAAGAGCAGAGCCTGGAGTCAGACCTTCAGGCAGCTCTTTGGCAGGTATGTGGAAAGAAATACGGCTTCTTAAGTCATGACAATATAAGGTATTCATTTGGGTTCTCTACGTGTCTGTTGCACATGGACTGTGTCTCAGGTCTCAAAAAGATATTCTGGATTTAAATTATTATCATTTAAGTTGCCAAGTGTAGGGTGAACGTTTTATGTAGGATTTTTTAAGTGACTGTAATCACTAAATGCATTAGGATATAATGGAATTACAATCCCTTCAACAAAGTTGGGGGAGAGGGAATCCTTCCTAAAATGCCTGAGAATGAAATTAAAGATTGCTTATTCAAGAATAACCACATCTAGAGAGAAAATCATGAGAACTAGATCAACTGTAATAAAGTATCCCTGAAATGTTCATTAAGGCAATAAAAATTTCACTCCTTTGTTTATTTGTTTCCACCTCTAAATTGACATATATTCCAAGGACAGGCAGGACCCTTTTAAGGAATATATTCACCAAATAAGTTATACCACTTTAGCAACTTTTTTATTCCATCTGCCCAAGTCAGTTAATATTTAATAGTATTCCTCAGAATGCCTAAATGTACATATGAGTGTTTTATATGCTATTATAGAGTACAGTGTATGTATGAAAAAGGAGATATTTGCTGGACTGAATCATGACTATTCTTATGTTTATGAGGTGTTTCTCACAGCTAAGAAAGTGGCTGAGATTTGTTGTTGTTTATCACCATTTTTTTGTTTATCAGGATTTGGCCAGTTCCAGTTTCAGCTTTATTTTTTTTTCTCAGAACTCAGGAGGTCTCACTCTTGCATTGGTGGGTCCAAAAGAGTTCTGATCAATAAACTTTTTTTTTTTTTTTCTCATTGGAAAGAAACATGAACTACTGCTTAATTTAGTTGAACTCAAATGGTAATGGAATTCACATTAGTCTAATTTCATTTTAATCAGAAGCAGAGCTTCTACTGAATTTGAACTCTTACTACTTCAAGTACTTGCCCCTGATAGATTCAGAACTAGAAAATGCTGGAATTACTGTTTTAATCAGAAATGACAACAATATTAATGGACCTACTCAAGGAAATACCAAAGATCTGCAAAGCTGGTGTTTCGTTTTGTTTTCTCATTAACTATAAATGCATATTAAACTACCACTAATTTCTCTTTCAAAAAGATCTGAAACTGGTTGGTGTGACTACAGAATTTGGCTCAGCATTTGTAGTCTCAATTGGATGCCTGAAATTTTACGTCCATTTACTTCAAAATGTTGATACACAGATATAATTTTAAATAAATGGTGCTAAACATGATAAAATAACACAGCTTGTCTTTCCCCTGGAAATTTTAGCTATTTTGTGCCTTTATTTTCAATAATTACTTTGGCTTAGGGTTTGGGAGGAAAATCTAAAATACAACCTAGAAGTACCTTTTCTTGCCTCATTCTTCTTTATTTGAAAATATTTTATGTGAGATGAAGATTTTGCCCCAGCTTTGTTATTAAAAAAAAGAAGTTTCCAATGACAAGCAGCCTGCAAAGGTAATTTTTACTGTAATTGAAGATCACTGTTTGATTTCAGGAAGCAGTGCATATGACTTTGTATTTCTCAAACACTGAATATTGTTGGGATGTGATCATGGTAAAGATAATGGCAAGTGGTGGTAAGTCTTTTTTCCCAACACAACGAATTTTCTTAATTAGTAAATTATCTATCTGCCTATCTATATATCTAGGTGACACAAACATATGCATGTAGGTAAATACTGTAAATTTGTCCAGGTAAAATATGTTATCTGCAAAAATGAGATAGGAAGTGTTATTCTTGTCAATTAGGGTTAGCTAATTATCTTTGTCATACTGTTACTGAAAAATAGTTTCATCACTTACATTCAAAGTCCATTTCATTTTCATTTTGGATTTGAATCCTTTTATTCATTAAAAAAACACCCTGAACAGATGAAAACAGTTATGTCAGGGAATAGTTTCTGACCCTCTCTATTTTTAGTCTGAACTGAATCTCTCTATTGTTCGTCCTGTAATTGTTTGTGTGTTGCTATTGTTGTTATAATTTGCTTTAGGTTTTTTTTTTCCAGGACTGTTTTTTAGTTCTCCAAGATTCTTTCAGGTTAGATGACTGATGGAAAGTCAGAATTTTTGATGGAAAGTCACACAACCAACAAAAACACTATTTCTGAAAAAACCCAAAGTTTTCTCGAAAAAGAAAAGCCTAATCTGGTCTCTATTGAAAAATTCAAAATAGAGCTAATAAATCTAGGAAAGGTGATCATCTCTCTATCTCTTGGATGCCCATATCAATTAGTAGTCATCTACAAGTTCTCAGAGGCCAGGTAATTTCTTTCCTGAGTATCATGAGACTTGGCTCAGCCCTCTCTAATGCCTGTATTTTCTATATTTATGACCCTGAATATATTGCTGACCTCTAAGGGTGTGAAAGGGTCCTTTTCCCCATCTGCTATAGTGATTCCTCTACCACTTGTAGCCTAATGGAAATGTCAGACAGAAAGCAAATCTGGGAAAGCAGAGCATGCACAAATGATGAAAGCACAGGGAATCTTTGTATAGATGCTGTGAAGACAAAGTTTTGCCCATCTCTTAATTTATAACACACAGAGAACTAGATCTAAATAACATAAAACCTGGTCTAGTGGAAGATGTCTCTGTCCATGGCAGGGGATGGGAACTGGAGGATTTTTAAGGTCCAATCCAACCCAAGACATTTAATGATTCTCTGAACATCTGGGCACCAACTCAGGGTGAATAAAGCAATGAAAATCTGATTTAAGACTTCCACAACACCATCAGCTCAAACCTGCTACAGAGCATTTCTGAAGGCACTTTGTTAAATGATATTATAAATCGTCTGATAACTTTCTCAAAATGAAAAGACTATAAATTTGAAAAAGGTTTTTTGTGTTATGGTTGGGTTTTGTTTGTTTCTTTGTTTGAATTTTATATGTTCCTCTTCTTCCCAGCAGGTCTCTTTTAGACTTCTCAAAACCAGCTTGTTTGGCACCAATACAATAAAGGGAACTCCTGAGCCCATTCCAAGAGATTCAGTGTTAATACATCCAAAGAAACGAAGAGAAAATCACTCAGAAAAAATAAAACTGGGTTGTTTCTGGGTTTGTTTTTTTTTTAAATTCTCTTCACTCCAAAGTTACCTGTCTTTGTGGTTCAGACTAATAGCTTTTCTCACACACACACACCCCTCTTGCATGGGGTAAAGGCAAGTGATGATACTTCAAAAACAGCAGGGGGAAAAATGAGCATGTAAGAGGTAAATATAAATCTGACTCAGAGGTAAAGATCAGACTCCATTTGCCTTCAAAGGCCCAGATTAAAATCTAATATGAGGGTTTTCCTTGCGCTATCTTATCATATGCACAAGTTTCTGCTTTCACCTTTCAAAAAAAATTATAGTGTAACTGTGTATCTTCCCATAAAGTTCATGAGTGCCAAGCATTTCAAACCCACAAGTTGGCTGCTTTGAGAATTTTAGCTTGTATGTCTCCTTTTGATCAGAGCAGGTGTCTGTAGAAACAACCCCCAGTTTTGCATCTCAATTGCCTTAAATAAAGCTGATAAATCCATAAGGAGGGCAGACTGCTAAGTACTTATTTACCAGCCTCTCTGCTGATTGAATTAACAGCAAGCCCAAGATGCCATAAACAACAGTAAGTTGGTCTACATAGCATTACAGTTTTGCAATAAGCAGAGCAGTGACATAATAAAACAGCAAAATAACATTTTACTTGCTCGGAATACAGAGCAGTGACTTCTATATTTCTCTTCATATGAAATAAAATTTAAGGGAAAAAAAAAAAAGAAACACACTTTAAAATATTTCAGGAATGTTCAAAGATATCAGGAAGTATATAAATTCTCCTGAGCATCTGGTTTTATGGGCCTCAATCATCTACAAGTACAACATATGTAAGATGTGAAGCAATAATTAAGCTTTCTGATGTAGCATACCATTTCCCAAATGTTCCTTAAATATAACCATTACAAATTTTCTCAGACATAACCACCAAAACCCCAGTAATAACATGGTTAGCATTTCACATGTTCTATGAACCTGCTTTCATCTGTGCTGATCTTTCAGGAAGAATCAACAAATTTTCTTTCACCACTCGCTATGTTGGAAAACATCACCCTGAGAAAGGACTTTTGTCTTTGAAAATGTAGCTATTTATTTCAACTTCATAGCTGGAAGCAGCACCCACATCGAGTTTTACTTAAAAACAAGTGATTATTTGTCTCTTAATAACTTCCTGTTTGACTTCTCTAAAATGTGTTAAATTCTTAAATTCCTGCTTTCCCCTATCCTCTTCAGTAAAATAATATCTAGGAATGTATATTCTCCAGGCTTTGCAATAATTATGTGACGACTGGGCTTATGTACAAACAACAGGACTGGTGCCTGTGCATGAGCTGGAATGTGGGAGGTAACTGCCCCAGTTTTTGACTGAATATTATTGTGGTAACTTTGAGAACTCTTATGTATATAAACTGTAAACATTTACCTGAAACAAATTCACTTGGTAAGCTGAGATAAATGTACTTTAGAAATACCTTCAAAATGCTTTTTTTTTGCATCAGATTTTTGTCACGTGTATCTCTTCCAACCATGGAAAGCAACCATCACCCACTACAAAATAAGCAGGGTGTTTTGTTTCTGCATTCACCTTTCTCCAGGACATTGTCATTCAGTTTCATGTCTGACATGTTTTAGCTCCTGACATGGCCAGTAGTTATTTCTGGAGTCAGATGATTACTTTCCATTTCTATGTCTTTATATTAAGCTGATGACCAAAAATATCTTCTTGAAATTGTATTAATCTTTGCACTAATGATATAATTTCATTACTACCTTTTCCCCATAGGAGACAGCAATTCTTTAAAGGCAGCTTCAGTTTCCTGAATTAGAATGGCCTGAATTGCTCTTCGGTTATTTAATGTTACCATCCCTAAAGTTTCCAATTATTTGGCAAATGGAATTTTGTTTCTGAAGCTGTTAGCTGTTCTGGGAAACATATCCAATGGGGAAACAGCAATAACTTCCCCCTTAAATATTTTCCTCCACATAAGTAAATCCAGGTCATATAATCCCTTTTAAAATTAAATACAGCGTCATTTATTTATTCTGGTTCTTCTCATCAATGAAGTGGCTATTTTTGTCCTAAGTTACTTTACCAGTAATTTATGATAGAAAATGAAGATTATTATTTTTTTCTGAAGAGATAAAAAGAAATTCAATAAAACAAACCAAAAATGCCTAAGGACTTTTTTCAATTCTCTTCTGTTGTGAAGTAGTCTTATATCAGCTGCTGATTCTGAAACCCAGTTCATATTTTCGGAGGTTAAAATCAAACTCGTTGACAATGCTATATATAACTGGAATTAATTTTCTATCACATAGCCAAAAATAATACAAACATGAAGATACTTAGCAGAGACCATAAAAAGACTTTTTTTTTCAGTGGGTTCATCTCCTTCATTCTCACATGATTCCCCAAGTAAAAATTCTGACTATCAAAAAACCAGGGAGTTAAGGGATTTGGGTACTTTATATAGAACTGTTGATAAGCAAAGTCTATGGTGGCTCCTTTTTACTTCCCAGAATCTCTTCTTTTTTTTTTTTTTTTTTTTTCCCCATCATAGATGGAAGTTACCCCACACCCTTTGCAGGAGAGTGTGAATGTGAAGTAAATTGCTTTATATTGCAGTACAGTATTTTGGAGAGCTGGTGAGAGCCACAGCTGCTGCACAGTTAGTGAAGTTGATCCTCAAAAACCTTCCAGGAGAGGTGCCACACAGAAAACTGAGGAAAAAGAAAGTAAGTCATTGTAACAAGTGATGAATTATTTTCTTTTGAGTTATCACTACCTAGGAGTGGGGCAGATGAAAACAGTAGGAGGAGAGCTGGAGCAGGATGTATTATCCACAGCAGCCTACAGGAGATGGCAGAGATTGGTTCTGCACAACATCCAGGAACTTATGAAGAGATGGGAAGGTTTTGTCCTAAAAATGTCAAGGAATAGCACAACTCTGGGATCAGCACCCACCTACCAAGTAAACAGCACCAGCACTCAAACTCCTTGGCTGTGATGTGCAAGAACTGCTCAGTCTTGCCCACTGCAGCTTTGCTTTTCTTGTTGTAGGTGGTGAGTAAAATTAATGTCCTGAAGCTGCTGGTAGTTAATTGAAGCTCTGTGTGGGAGTCAGCACGAGTAACCACCTTCCCACAGTGTGGAGATCTCCCTTCCCTCTGGAACTGAGCTGAGTGGGCTCGGTGCACTCCTCTGCTGACAGGCATGACAGGCAGGTTCCACCGGGGAAGAGCCCATATTTAGATAGCTCTGGCACCAGGAACAACAGAGGAGGATGAAATTCCTTGCTGGGAGAAAGGGAGAAGAGAGAGAAGAGAGAAAGAAGAGAGGAGAGAGGAGAGAGGGCTGCATATCATGCAGGAAGAGGACAGAAAGGAAAATTTAATTTTGCACTGGAAATAATAAAAAGGACTTTACAAGAGCAGGATGACCTCTTACAAAGGTGTCTACACAATCCTTGCAACCTCACAGTCAGCTAAAACAAATCAGGGCTATCAGTCTCTCGAGTAAAAGCAATAATTAGAAGTCTAAGTTAGTGCAGTCACAATCAGAGCACTTCTTCCCCTGTAATAGTGTTGGAGTTTTGTCTTATTCGAAGAATAAAGAACATGAATAATTTTGTCAATTCAGCTTAGTGTTTGAACATCAAATATTCCATGCATACACCCTCAGTTGGCAGGAACCTTAAATGCGCAAGATATTCATCCCAGCTAGGTGCCCTTTTGTCTTTTTCAAAGATTCCCAAAGAGAAAAAAATATTACTGTAGGTTATCATGGGAAACTTGAACCTAAGTGCAAGTTAATACATGTGCTAGTGCAAACTGTTCCACCACCATTGGCTGATATGTTGTACAACTCTGCAATATGACCTTTTTGAAATGAGAAGCTGTTAGCCACAGGTTTTGAGCTGCTGGCACAATAAAGAGATGGATTCTCTCATTTCTGATTAATAGACTGGGATTATGTACACATGTGCCAAGCAAAAGACATATGTAAAGAACATAAAGACTCATGTAGAAATATTTATTCTTCATCTTTGATTTAGTTGTATCACTACACTACAAACCTGCACAGTAGAGAAGACATCACTGTATCTTGTTCTTGGTTGATAGCTCCTGCCTTTTGTTAATTGTCTCATACTAAATTGTCACCTACTGCCTCAGCATTATTGAATAGAATTACTCATGTAATGCTAATAAAAATGCCCTGGGATTGGTCTGAAAACAGTACACAAAGAACAAAAGAAACGAACAAAAGCCAACATCTTCAGGAAATTAATCACAAAGAATAATTGAGTCAGTTGCTGTCAAACGGATTTAAGTAAAAGCCAGGAGGAAAGGCTAATCTAATGCTTAAGAGAGTGATCTGTGATTTTATTTCTACCTCTGCCAAAGGTGTCCTGTCTGTCCTCATTTGACCACAAACAATTTAATTTCTGTCTTCAGACTGTAAAATGGGGATGATGCTCTGTCTGTTCTGATTTTCAGTTTCCTTGATGTTATATCTTGCTTTAATCTGTTTTTGCTTGAGGTTTTTAGGTGCAATGTAAGCAAGCACACCTGCCCATGTGATGTACATTGGTGAGATAGATCTCTGTGTTTGCAGCACAGTTTGGTTTTGTTCTCTGCCCTGCCCACATCGGGCATGGACTTACAAGGGAGTACTGGATACGGTGTCCAAATTCCAAACTCATTACACAAGGAGGAAAGAAAGGATCCCATTCTGGCTTGTACATTACAGAGAGATTTGTATAAAAATAGAGGTGTTCTTTCAAAATAAGATTTTCAAGGTCTTTTAACTGTGTAACTTCTGAATTACATTATTTTCCCTATAATATTTAAAATATAAATTAAAAATCTTTTTTAAAAATTTATATTTTAAAGAGTAAAATTTCTTACTATGTATTTTAAATATAGGTTAATTAAGAGCCTTTGCAAATCCTGTAATAATATGGTCAAGGAGAATGTTCATCTTCTGAACTCTTTTCTCTGCTGTTTTTACTCATTTAATTATATTAATGAAATTGTGCTCTTATTTATTTCCCTCCAAGATAGTTTAAAAAATCTTCCAAGCTGTTGGGAAGGGAAGGGAAGGGAAGGGAAGGGAAGGGAAGGGAAGGGAAGGGAAGGGAAGGGAAGGGAAGGGAAGGGAAGGGCAATTCTTCCAGGCCAGTAGTAATTCAGGTACTTGACATTTTCAGCTGAAATGAAAGACATTTAGTGTTTCTACTTCAAAAATTCCTGGTTTAAGCAAGAAAACTACTCCAAGTGGCTTTATTTGTCAGAAGACATTAAGTTTCAAACTCAAGACCTCCATGAGACTGCAATTTCTAACAAGTTTGTTTGTTTGGTCAAAACTTGAACCCCATAAGTTTACATGCAGCTTGTATGTCTTTGCATTGTGATCCAGTATATCGTATTTAATATATATAATTATGCATATGAGAGACATGAGAGGCATAAATATTCTAAGGCTTTTCCTTACTATTCTTTTTCTTGTGGTGTTCCTTCTGATATATGACAAATCCACAGTTATATCCCAAATTAACCCATAGCTTGATCTTCCTCTGAAATAAAATGGGAGTGGGGGGAGGCCAGTTCTTACTGAGCTCTGTAAAGACTGCTTTCATCTACCTTACTTTTCATTTACTGTGGTGGGTGGGTTGACCTTGGTTGGACACCATGTACCTACAAGCCACTTTATTACCCACTTCTTCAGCGAAAAGAATCTCATGGGTCAAGATAAAGGCAGTTTAATGAAGCAAAAGCAAATGCCATGCATGGAAGCAAAGGAAAACAAAAGATTTGTTCTCTACTTCCCATCATTAAGTCCAGCAACTTCCTGGGAAGCAGGGCTTCAGTACTCCTTGCGATTTCTTCAGAAGACAAACACAGTAATGAATTCCACCCTCTGCCTCCTTTCTCTTAGGTTTTATTGCTCAGCAGACACCATATGATGTGGGGTAGTCCTTGGGTCAGATATCCTGGCTGTGTCACTGCCAAGATCTTTCCCACCCCCAGCAAAAAGGGTGAAGTGAGAAATTTTGGAGAGACAGAGCTGGTGCTGTGTCAGCTCTGCTCAGCAGGAGCCAAAACACTGGAGTGACATCAACACCTTTGTAGCCACCAATGCCCAGCACAGCAATGTGAAGGTTGCCATGGGGAAAGTTAACTCCATCTCAGCCAGGCCCAGGATATTTTTTTTGTTATCCTAAACCAGAGAGTAAAGAGGACTATGAGGCAGATCACGCGTTCTGTTTGAAAACATTGCACTACAAGAAGTTCTGAAAATAAACAAGTTCATTCCCTTGTCAGGGTAGTCTAACATACAGCTTCAATTAAAAGGCAATTCAGACAACTTTTTAGACTGTTTTCTAAGGAAACCAGGCCTATTCTCTTTTCCAGCAGTTCCTATCAGTTTCTTATCTCCTAGTCCAATTTCTGTCAAACGCAACCAGAGAAAGCAGCCTCTAACATGCTGTATTCCTACATAACTTGTGAAAATAAAGTGGTGTGGAGAGAAGACTCAAGTTCACACTTTTCCTGAGGAGAGTCTTATCTGTATTTCAGCTTTGTTCCACTCTATATGGAACCCATCTGAAAGAAAGAAAATAAGAATTCTCATTTTGAGCAAAAGCTTATCAGACACAGAATAAACCCAAAGTGAATGGAAACCCAGTCTTGCAAAACTTCAGAGTTAATTGTTAAAACAACATCTGCCTTTTAGAGTCAACTTTGTCCAAAAAACCATGGTAATGTATTTTATCCAGTGAATGCATCCAGGACACTCAACATTCATCAGGAATTAGTACAAACCATTAGTGGAACTGCCTAAGTAACTTCTCCAAAGGACACAGGCTACTGAATATTGTACAGTTTCCTTGTACATTATCCTTGCAAATAGCAAAGCTAGAAAATACTGCAGTAATTTAATCTGCTATTGTGGTGCCAAAGGCCTTTCTCACTCAGCAAAAGACTGCTCAAGACAAACACTGTTTTCTGGGCCACCTAGAAACTGAAGAGGACAGTAGAGATCAGAGGTTTTTAAGAGCAAATCTAATTAATTAGCAGATTTTAATCATGTCTTCAAACCAAAAGGAAAATTTACTCTTATTTAATCTCATAATTTCAGTCCATCTTTGAATTAGAAATCCTGAGGGACAAACAGTCCCAAGAGTAATCTGTGAGAAATCTCATGCATGACTGCTGTGATCAAGCACTGGACAGCCTGAGGAAACAAAAACAGAATAGTTTTCAGAAAATAGGAGACATTTAGATACATTCTTTCACCTCTGCGCTCACTTGCCGTAGGGAAGATCCCGTTGTTCCACGCAGATGCATCAAAACCCCTCAGACCCCTCAGCTCCACAATTCTTGTGTTGAACACTGCTTGTGTGTGAACCCTTATGGGTGCCCAAGTGCCATGAATGGTCTGTCCCCTGTTGTGACTGGTTGTCACCATCTCCTACTTTCTGTAGTCACCTCTCCTCACATATTCACATGGACCTACACACATGCAACATTCCCAGGGTATGGGAATGGCATCTATGCCCTGTGGATATCCAGGACGTGGACTGTGTAAAAGTGGTATTTCCAGAAGAATGATTCGTGGGCCCTCACCACCAAGAAGATCAGGGTGAGGAAGGACCAGTGGGACATTGCAGGAATCTTCATGGTGGTGATATTTTTCTAATCTCTCTCTGGCTCTCACTCTCTCTCTCTTCCTCCTTCTTCCACCCATTTCTTTCTATCGCTCTACCTCAAATTTACTGTTAAATAAAATTTGTACTATTGACTTTGGCATATTTTCTCATTTGCACTTTAATTTGGGCACAGGCATCTCTTATAATTGGATCATAACGCTTGACTTTTGTCTATTGTTCCATTTGTTTGAAATAAAAGTTGTTTCATGGGATAACTTTTAAAGGGACTTGAAACTTCTAGATTATTTTCACATGCTTAAAGGGCATAATTTTAATTTTCTACTATATGGTGTTTGATTAATTTTATACTCCTTTTATTAAAATCCTTTTCTTCCTTCTTTATTTAAAACCCGAACAAAAGCATACTCTACTTTTACACCCCTTTGGAAGTGATTAATTTATTTTTACTTATCCTATCCACATTGTTTCTGGAGAAAATCATATGATGGGGTTACAGCAGAGGTAGATAAGGACAACTGCCTGGATTTGTTCAAAGCGTTTGACATTGCCCCACATGGCATTCTTGTCTCTAAGGTAGAGAGGCAGATGGAGCACTCAGTGGATTAGGAATTGGTGGATGGTTTCACCAGAAGAGGTGCTGTCAACATGTCAATGTCCAAGTGGAGACCAGTGGAAGGTGACATTCCTTGGGGATTGGTGTTAGGACTGGTGCTGTTTGATATCTTTTCTGCTGACATGGATCACGTGTACCCTCAACAAGTCTGCTGGTAACACTAAATTGTGTTATGCAGTCAACACTCCAGAGGAAAGGGATGCCATCCACAGGCACCTTGTCAGGCTTGAGAGGTGGTGCTGTGTGAACCTCATGGAGAGTTCAATAAAGCCAGGAGCTGCATCCAGTTCTGAGGATATGGAACTGGAGCAAGTCCAGAGGAGATTCATGAAGATGATCAAAGGACTGGAGCATTTCCCTCATGGTACCAGGCTGAAAGAGTTTGGGCTGTTCACCCTGAAAAAGAGATGGCTCTGGAGAGACCTTATAGCCCTTTCTAGTACCTGAAGCGACTACAAGAGAGCTGGAGAGGGACATTGGGCACGTATATGGAGTGGTGGAACAAGCAGAAATATCCTTAAGCTGAAAGATGGGATTAGAATAGATATTAGGCAGAAATTCCTTACTATGAGGGTGATGAGGCACTTAAACAAGTTCTTGCCCCATCCCTGGACTGTTAAGGCTGGATGTGGCTTTGAGCAACTGGTCTAGTGAAATGGGTCCCTGCCCATGGCAGGAGGGTTGGAACAAGATGAGCTTTAAAGTCTTTTTCAACTCAAATCATTCTATGATCCTTTGGTACAGACAATCAGGGTAGAAGGCTTCGACTCGTCCTACAGGGTTCTGGACTGCAATAAGCCATCTCTGCCTGAAAATAGAAGTGTCCAGCTTTCTCTCCCTTGGTCTTTTGGCCTGAGTCAAAGCACAAGCACAATCTCTCACTCCTGATATGAAGACATGGGTGTGATCTACATGTCAGGAAAGCCTGTCTCTATATTCTTGTCACCTGCATGTCAGGTGTGATTATATTGTCCTTCTTGATTTATGAAACCTTTGTTTTCTGACGTCTCACTCACAATAATCCTCAGTCTTGGCAAGATTCCTTTTTTTTCCAGCTCTATTTCCTGTTTCTCAGGGTTTTTTTTGTGAAGGTATATTGTTTTTCTTAGAAATTACTGGGAAAATTATTATACCCTTAGTGTGCTGAGGTTCTTGATGCTTGCATTTCACAGAAATACAGTCAAGGAGTCAGGACACATAGAATAACAGTTATGCTGATGTATCATATTACTATGCAAAATAAAACCATGTGGTTGTTGAAGTTAGTGTACTCAAAGTGAGATATCAAGAATCATGTAAAAAAGGGATATATATTCCTCCTTTTTCAGCTGCTGTTGTGTAGAAACAAACATCAGAACTGAATTGGTGAAAGAACCTTCCCATATATATCTTCTCAGCAGAGAGACTGAAAAAGCTCTCCTAATGGAAAAGAAAACAAAACCAAAAACTATCAAAACAACACCAAAAAAATGCCCAAAAACCTGATGTGTTGAACAAGTAAGATGGAAATTAACTCAAAATGTAGATCCATTTAATCCCAGAGAACATTAGACATAATCAAGTAGGATGCTATTATAATCAAAAGTGTAAAGAGCAGCACTCAGATCAAGCAATATTAAAACACTCCAATATCCAGAGTCAAAGTGCATTAATAAGCCATTACAAAAATGTAGGTAAGAACATTTTCTGTGCTGAGACTGAGCAAGGAGAAGTGGAATTTATCAGAAATGCCCTTTTCCAGTAAGCAGTGAATGACTTCACCAGGCAGATGTCTTCTACTTTCAGGACTTAAGGTTACAGCCAATTCTATTCTCAACAGTCATAAAATCACTGAATTCTGCCAGGGGATGTTCAAATCAAAGCCTTCTTGTTTGTAAGATGAAGAGAAGCTGGGAAATGCAGAGTCATCGCTAAAAGAATCCAAACTCCAGTAGTGCTGTGGTCCTGAGAAACTCCCACTAATATGTTTTTCAATGAAAAATATCAGTATGAGCTAGGTTGAAATCACTGAATGCTTCCCTTTGGCTTATTTCTGTTCATTGCATAAAGCTGGAGTTTTGATAGTCTATTAAATGGCAGCAGATGCTGCAGAAACACACACAGACATTAAAGGTACATATACACATAGATTTTAAAGAGAGACCCAGAACTTCCAATTCTTTATCAGTTTTGAATTCTTTTTGAAGGTAATTACATGTCATATGAATAAAGTTAACATTTAACAGTAACAAAATGAGAGTGTTGTATTAATCCATTTACCAGCAATAGCACTGAACATGGAGAAAATGTTTAGAACATCCAAGTGAGTTAAAGTCAATAGGACAAGCCACAAATTTGCAAATTTCTGACACATCTTCAGCATGTTTTATAAGGTGGCCTTTGTGCAGTTTGATAACAAACGTCCTCATTATCAGGAAGGGATAAGCAGCAGTTGCCTGGTAAAGGTTAAAATGTTGAGGTTCAGAAGCCTTCTGCTGCAAACCTTTTTTAACCTTTTACATTTCTCTGCATACCTGGAAAGGCTCCTGCCAATGCAGAACATTTTCAAAAGATAAGAACTGTAGCAAAGTCGAGCACTGCTTCACCAATGAGTAAATCACTAGAAAAATGATGCATCTGTAGGACACTTGCTCTAAGACACTGAAGAATAAACCTGTATCACTGTCAAAGGATTGTTTTGGCTCACCATTGGAACCAACACAGGCCAACAGCCTACAGGTATCTATCACCTGACTGTTGTTGAAGAGCTGACAACTCAAGCTAAAGAAATGCAGTGAAACTTTAATTTATTTGCCTGATCTCTGCAAAAAGAGAATCTAACTGAATAAAGTGCTTCCTTGTGCCTTTGTTTAAATATTTTGTCATCGTATGAACATAATCCCAGAATCAATACAAATCCTAATAGTTTTCATGGAAAATAAAACAAATGTCGGTGGGGAGAGTGAGAAATCAACTGTTTTGTCTTCTTTACCTGCAAATGTCTGACTGCTGGCAGTACTTTGAATTCAGAGAGAAGCTGCTAAGTTGAAGCCTCTTCTTATCCACCTGGGTGACACCATTTCTGTCTGAAGAACCCTTGGGTGCAATTCTTTCTTCATTTTCTGGGCTACCTCTATGTAAGCTGCCTCTCCTGCCATGGCCAGTCTGCAGGGGTTTAACCCACAGAATATATTAGAGCATAAATCTATTCTGGTACTCATATATTCAAATGTTCTCACATTTTAAGGGAAGATACAACAAGAATTTTTATTCCACCAGGCTGTAGTGGTGTTAATTTTTAAGAAAAGCATTTTTCATTGTGCTACAATCATTACAGAAACTGTCTGGCATTTATTTTATGGGGGTTTTTTTTAATGGTAAGATATATATCTGTAAGTGGTTAGGCTTGATGGAGGAAAACCAGAGTGAAATTATTTGGCCTTTGATAGTCAGAAGACCTGATAATTTCCTGCAGTGCTTTTCCTTTTTTATCTCGCAGCAAGGCCCAGGTCTCAAAGAAATCAAAGTCATGCATAATCAAAATTGCTCAGCACAGTCATGTTTACTCTCACTCATATTATCAGGGATACAATTTGAAAGCTGAAATTTGAAAAGTCACACATGTTTGTCCACAAGGGTGGACAAACATACCTAAATTTAAACTTAATGCTTAAGACAATGTTTTGATTTATACTTAAGCTTGTCATTATTCAGCAAAAGCTTTAGTTCTACATGCTTTTATTATGCTGTCACTTTTTTTTTTTTTTTTGTAATCAGCTTTTAAGGATCAGTTTATGAAACATGTTAGTTGAAGAGTAATTTCTGGCAACTACTGATAGTAGAATGTCTCCTGGTGATACTATGAGATATTGAATACTTTTCTAGAACTGATGTTTTCAACATATTTAGAAGCACTTTTAGAAATAGTAACAGCAAAGTATTTTAACCTTATGTCAGCATTTTGACTCATGATGTTTAATATCAGCCATAACAAGACTAAAAGGGAAACACTCTTAATTCAGATAGCTATTTCCAGGAGAAGCACTCCATATCAGACATGTCAACTTTGACCACACTTATTAAATCCTTTGCTAATGCTGTGAGATTACATAGATTAAACTTCCCTTGGCTGGCAGTAACTGAATAGTCTGCATAGGAACTTTTCCCTAACAGAGGAATTTAAATTCCATTAATAGCAGTGGCAGCACTGTAGCTAAAAGAAAGTAGATTTGTCTGATATTTTGTCTAAAATAGTCAGGGTAATTGATGATGAGAGAGAGAGAAGGAGAGGGACAGAGAGAGAACACCCATTATCTCAGTGATTGATATAGGCCTTTTTCTAATTACATCAGCCCTTTCCAGTGGAGACAGGTCATGGTACTTATAGATCTGCAGCTACAGGTTTAAGACTATTTGACAAATAACCATAATTTAAAATACAGATATTGAAAAGATAAGATGGATGCTGTACAACTTTTTCTGCACATGTAGGACAGCAAAGGAAGAATGGAAAGTTTTCCACAGTTGTGAATATGACAGAATTATCTTTAAAAATCTGTTTCACCAACATTACAGAGGGGGAGACTTTAAAATTTTATAGTTGAGAGAACATCCCCAGAACTAGATGAGGGGAGCACACGTGATACAAATAATAAGAATGTAAAAAGGAAATGCATTTAACTCCTCAGTCTTTCTTACAGGACATTACCAAGCAAAGCTCCTAGATACATGAGCTTATAGCAAGAGCTTCCCAAAGTGATTGCAAAACTACAGCAAGCCAAACATTTCATCAGTGTCATCATGAGTGACGTAAGGAATGAAAATCTGTGACCTTTTAAAGGGTGAAGACTGATATACAAAAATTTTATGACCTCTTATATTTCATATTTGTGTATTCATAAACTTTGAATAAAAAGCATCTCTCAAAAATTTGGAAACTAAAGTTCTTCAAAAAATCTTTCTGCTTATAAAATAAAAACAGTTCTCTTTCCTTCTAACTATTATATAAATAAAAAACCCCCTCAATTTATGTTATAAATGGATGAACACCCATAATTCCAGTTTTAATCTGTGAGTAGTCCATGAACTGAACACTGGATGATACAAAGGACAACATGGTCAGCAAGGGAGTCATATGTCCCACTAAAAGTATGTTATTAGCTCTCAGCTGAGGTAGGTTTTCTGTAGGAGAAGGGAATACAGGTGACCTCCCCTCTGATAAGTAACAGCTGTGTTAAAAAAATGGGAGTGGGTGAGCTGGTGGGGTGGATCATGAAGGAGAGACCTTGAAGAAGAGGGAATGAGAGGTTCATGAAGAAAAAGGGGAGAGAGAATTCCTGCTGTGAGGTCAGTCTGGGTCTGCAGTCAGAGCCTGTGGTTGGAACTGCAGTCACAGTTTAGCTGGGAAAAAGCCTGCAGTCACAGTGTGCACACTGATCCCTGCAGTCACAGTCTAGCTGGGAAAAAGCCTGCAGTCACAGTGTGCACACTGATCCCAGCAGTCACAGTTTAGCTGTGTAAAAGCCTTCATTCAGTGTCTGCACACTCATACCCGCAGTCAGAGTTTAGCTGAAAATTACCAATAGTCAGAGGCTGCAAGGGAAACCTACAGCAGAAGCTTGTCGCAGCCAGGGTCAGTGAATGGTTGGAGTGAAGATGGCTGAGCTGTAAAGAGGAATAAACCAGGACCATTTTCATGCTGTGATAAACAAGAAGTCTGTGTCTCAGCTCATTTCTACCCTCTAACAAGAGGGCTGCTGCAATAGTTTTCCACTTTGAACCTCATTTTTCAAGGTAGGTGTGAAATAGTTTGGGGGAGCGAAGGACTATCAATCATTCCCAGCCAGGAAAGACTGAAATAGATGGAGGTCTTCAACTTAAGGGAAAGAAGATTGGGTAGAGACTAGGTAAACACTCTCAAAATGTCTCCTGCTACAGAAGGAAGAAAAATTCTTGTTTGTATGCCTACGGTGAACAAAAACTCTGAGGTTAAAGTGAAGAAGAAGTGATTCAGGAATATACATGGGGAAAGCTTTTAAGAGGAAGTATAAAACACTGAAACAAACTCCCTGAGGTTATTGTGAAGCTCTCTTTACGCATCTCAACAAGTTAGACAACATCTGTCTGGAATAGCACTCATACTGTTCATCCTGCCCTAGGGAACAAGTAGGAATTTGACAAAGTATTGAGTTCCTTCCTAGGCTTATTTTTATGACTAAAATAAGCAAGCAAAATACTTCCTAGAATAAGTTAATTTAAGTTTGAAATTCATGAGCTAAAATTCAAATTATAATAGATATTATTTAAGTTCCTTGACAAAAGCTCTGAGAGATTTCAGAGAAATCTCATTGTGTTGCTTCTATGAACTATGTTTAAAGATGATAAAAACATCAAACACAGTAGATACAAAAAGGTCATGTTCTTGCTGTGAATTTCCACTAACAAATCCATATGCTATCCTTAAATCTGAATGTTTTGGTTTTCAAGAAGAACTACCAATATAAATGTTGTTTAAAGCATAATATTTATTTGTTTCTTTGGAGAAAAAAAAAAAAAAAAAAAAAAACTCAGTAATTTTCACTTCTTCTTAATCCCTTTTCCCTTTTGTCTTCAAGTAACATGTGGGTATTTATTATAGCTTGGATAATTTGGTTTTATTTTGTCCATGTAATTTTTGTTAAGGAATTGAAAAATATAAATGAAGATCCTGAAAACTTTTCCCGAAAGCTAAGAAGTATTTCTCATGGAAGTATTTCTTGGCTCTAATAGTTCTTATTCCCATATAGAATCTGAGTAATTGAATTAGGCAATGGTTTCCTTGGATCAGAAGGGGCCTTAAATATCTTCTAGTTGAAACTCCTCTGCTGTGTACAGGGACACCTTCCACTAGACCAAGTTGCTCAGAGTTCCATCTAGCCTGGTCTTGAATAGTTCCAAGGATGGGATCCAGAGCTTCTCTGGGAAACTTATTCCAGTTCCTTCATAATGAAGAATTTCATCCTAGTATCTTAACTAAACCTGTCCTCTTTCAGTTTGAAGCCATTCCCCCTTGTCCTTGTAGTCTCTCCCCATCTTTCTTGTAGGTTCCTTTAGCTGCTGAAAGGCCAGGATTAGGTTATCCCAAAGTCTTCTATTTCTAGCTGAACAATCCAAATTCTCTCAGCCTTTCTTCATAGAAAAGGTGCTCTCTCCCCCAGCTTGTCTTCATGGAGTTCCTCTGGATTCACTCCAGCAGGTCCATGTTCTCCATGGGAAGGTGCTGGGGACCCCAGGGCATTCAGACATTCTGCCGTGTTGTCTTTCACATTGTAAATGTGAAATATGTGAAGCTTTCAATGTAAAAGCTCCTGTAACAATCCACAGTTCAAAGTCACTTTCTGAAGCAAAAGAAATAAATATGTATTTTCCATGCTACAATTTTAGTTTTCACTATATCTGAATGTGAATATGGTATAAAATTCAGGGTGAGAATTACTGGCCTGACTTCCATTTTAATCTTCAGTTTCAAAATAGACCATGGACTCTAAGACCAATCCAGTGGGCTAAACTTCGTGGATTTTAAAGACAGCTAACATGTATCTAACATGTAGGACACTGGGAAAGGCTCAAGGAAGACTAAACCCTTCTGGTGCCACAGCTGAAGGCCAAAAACATATTCCAGGATTCTTTACATGAGAATCACACCTTGGTTGCTCACTCCTCCCTGAGGCAGCTCTGATACTTAGCATTTCTCTTTGTGCCACACACATCCACAACACAAAGCAGTCATGAAAGTTTGGTCAGCTGGGTTTTTTTTTTTTTTTTTTTATAGTGGAATTAATGAAGCTGATTAACCACAGCTAACTGATTTATATTGTATAGCTAATTTTTAAGTCACATCCTGGAAGTGCCTTATATTTTGAAGATTTGGGCAGATCCTCAAACCTCAAGGCTGAAATTGCTTCTTTTCCTAATTATTCTTCACAAACAGGATAGACTTCAAATTCTATCACTGATCTTAGGTGAATGGTGAGATTATAACAGCACAAACCAAAAGAAAAAAAAAAAAAATGTGTTCCTACATGGTGAGACAAGCAAGCAGCCAATTTCCATAGAGAAACTGCCCACAAAACAACCTGCCCAATTTTGCTTTTGGCATATATGCATATATGAAAATGGACTCTTCCTGCCTATTCAAATTATTCAAATCCAAATGCTCTGTTAGTGTCTAGGCTCTATTAGCTATTTTTTAAATCAGTTTAAACTTCTCAGTCTACACATGGAATGCTCATTAACACATTTTACTCTTGTTGGTAACTAGGAGCTGTCTAAAGATCTAAATTGTACTGAAC
Organism: Brachypodius melanocephalos; assembly: GCA_013398615.1. Taxonomy (NCBI): domain Eukaryota; kingdom Metazoa; phylum Chordata; class Aves; order Passeriformes; family Pycnonotidae; genus Brachypodius; species Brachypodius melanocephalos. The sequence continues at coordinate 5,183,797 of VZSR01000824.1, forward strand.
AGGAATCTTCCCAATACATCCTACATCCTCTTGTCTCCATAATTTTTCTTTTTCCTTCTAAGGAAAAAAAAAAGGAAAAAAATCATAATGGACAAACCAGAAGGAATGTGGGAAGAAAACAAGTAATCAAACTAGTAGGAGATTTGTGGAATGGAAATGAACTGAAAAAAAATTAAATTGAAACCAGAGCCACAACAATTTAAATTTGTCTGCTTCAATCATAAGACCTATGACATACTCTATCGTGCAAAATAGATGGATTTTGAAAAAGCACAGGTTTTCTATGACATCCATTAATTTCAGGTTTTTTGTTATTTTAAACATAGGATTAGATGCTCATAAAGAGGATAAATGAAGACTAAGAAGCATTAGTAAGAGGATAGCCGAAAAGTATCGTCTTACTAATGAGAAAGCAGAATTATTTCATTCAGGATCAAGAGCAGTGGTGGCGGGGGGGGGGCGGGGAGAGCAGGGAAGATTAAAAGTCTGTTCTGTTCCTGTGTTTGTTTTCCAGAGAAAATTATGTAAACATCATTATTTAAGTATTTAAAGCTTCTCAAGAAGGAAGATCTAAGCCGTAAATTTTCAAAAGAAAATGATGCCTCCTTCCAATATTTAACTCTCACCTTGATGTACATCTCACCAAGTTCAAATGATTACAAACATAGATACAACTTGAAGCAAATGCATGTTAAAACTAATGAAGCAGAAGTACTCAAAATGCTCTTTTTTTATTGGCCAAAAATGTTTCCAAAAACCTTTCTAACTGGCTCACACAGTATTGCTTCTGAGTCATTTCTGTCCTGTCATGACTCAGTGATGTCCTAAACATGTATCAGAGCTTCCTGAGCAGAATCAGGGATGTCTGCCTTCACTGACAAGGAAATATGGACTTGAGTGTGAAATTTTAATGCTTGCAAATATGAGTTATGCTGGTGGCAATTCCTAGCATTTTAGTGCATCATTTTAATCCCTTTAAAAAGCTTTCATATTCTATCTTCCTCTATTAGACACATGCCACACTTCACCCAGTTCCAAAGAGGATTATGAATACATAAATCAATCCAAAGAATGCTATCCCAAACAGGGAGCACTGAATTTTTTATTCTACCCCTGTGCACTTTGTCACACTGGGATTCACAGACTGCATTTCACTAAGAGGAAGCAATAAAATTTCTCCCAGTTGTACTTATTTGCAACTCATGCTTGGAAAAAATACCAACCTTGACCCAAGACTGACCCTGAAACAGCCCAGGAAAGACAATAAAAAGGCAAAAAATGTTGGAATTAAGACAAAGCTAATACTGTCCAACTGACACAATGCATAACACATAAAATCAAAATTCAAGAATTCAGACCAAGATTTTGTGTCACCTGTGACACATCTGTCATTGGTATTGAGACATTCAAAGGACCTGAATGAAACCCTTAAGCTGATTTATTTTTTACCTGCTTCAGTGCTCTTTAGAACACAATAGACACTTAAAAACAAATTCAAATCTTTAGGCAGAGTATTTCATTGCAGCAATTCAGAGCAATATTCATGAGAGGAGGTCTCAAGGGTTACAATGTACTCCAGTTTTGCCTCTGTTTTATTCATGGAGCCCTGACAACAAAGGGTGGTTCACATGTATATGTGAACATGTATATACCCACAGAAAGAAAAAAACGCCCATCAAGTGTTACAGTTCAGATCCCTTTTTCATATTTGATGTCTAAAAACTGTGAATGTGAATGAATGCAGTGCAAAAAATGGTCCACAGACTTTTAGTTCTATAACTAAAGCATGTCATTTTTAGATAAATTTTATTTGGTATTTTAGGTGGTTAGGTGTGGTTTTGAATTGGGAAGCAAAGGAAATAAGAAATCAAGTTTGAGAAATTATGATCTACCCTGGAGTTTATATTAACATGTTAAAAGAAAAGGAAATTGAACTTGGATTTGGGGATCCTGGACTTGGCTTGCCTCAAGAGCTACCATCACCATCACTCAGGGAAATGTCACACTCTTTGATATTTCAGAACTATTATTTTTCTCTGGCAGTCTGCTTTAAGAAAAGGGAGCAGTATGCAAAGCATTATTGTTCTAAGATGTTCTTCAACAATGAAAAGCTTTGAAATTCTCAAAACAATTTATCTTTGCTGCCTGCGGACTTGCTTTGAACTGGTCTGTAATGTCTCATTATAGACAAGAGATCAATTAGGTTTTGAAATTTATTTCCATTTCACTCTTTTCAAAAAGAAGAGAGACCTGTTCTTGGTGACTGGGAGTAAATAGAAGTCACACATCCACATATTAATTCCAAAAATGTTTAATATTTAAGGACTTTAATAGATAATAATGATTAAATGCAAAGGACACCTTCTCAGTAGAGGGCTTTAGAGTGAATATGAAGCCCAGCTTCCAAAAAATCTATTTGATTACTCTTGAATAGAGATTTTGATGTTAATTTTATCTCTAAAAGGTACAAATTTTATTCTTTCTACTTGAAATTGGATACTTCAAAGATTACATGATAGAATAAGGAAATCATTGGCAAAGGCAAAAAGAACAAGAAAAGCTAGCTCTCAAATTAATACGGAATATTGGCCTTTACCTAAAAAGTATCATCTTGGAGTTCTCATGCAGTTATTCATCCATACTCATCTATAACTGAGAACACATTTAAATCAAGATAATTTAAATCATTATCAAGATGTTTTGGAGTAGAGTGATCTATTCATTTAGATCCACTTGTTTGCTTAACTGGCAAACAAATTGTCCTCTGAAAAGAAATCATTAGACCCATGTTGTACTAAACTGTATTGCTTTCTCACTTCATTTTAAATAAAACTGAAAACTAGAACCTTACTATACTGCATCATACAATTTACTTTTCAAATTGATAACTTCTATAAAAATCACTGATTTTTTTGCATCTTGTAAATGTTCTAATATTCAAAAATTTGAAAACCTAGAAAAATCACTCAGTAATTTTGCTTCTTTTTCCATCAGAATAAGTATGTTTTTCTTTAAAATCCATTGTACAACCAAAAAAAGGATTAGGAATGCAGCCTGGCAAGACACTACTTGTCCTCATTCCTTTCTTTTAAATTACTTTTGTGTGAAAGACAGAAATGACAACACAGAATAAAGAACTTCTCTTTTATTTACTGCATAGACACAACAATGTAACTTCAAAAGCATCTTTGAAAAGGCTAAAATATTAGTTGACAAGAGGATTTGGATAAAGATTCTGATCTCATTTTTGCAAGAATAAATTTAAATTCAGCACCTTTGGTGTACAGCAAATTATATTACAAAGTGGCCCCCAATTCTGCAGCAGTCATCTGTTGTTGAGAGACAAAACAGCCACAGGAATTTCTAAGTAGCCTCTCTAGGGTACATTTCCAGCAAAAACTGTTCCAACAGAATTTGATTTTCAACACTTGAAACAAATATTCATACTGAGGTGAAAAACATAAGATAAATATTAATAAAGAAAAGTGTGTGTTTATGTACAGTTGCATAAGATTAGTTTATTATGCCTATCTAAATGCATATATATACTTTAATGATTGCTATAACTGCTCAGAACTTTTTTACTGAGGACTGAAATCAAAATAGATGATGAATTTCACCATATCATGTCAATTTTGGCTTCTGCCTAGAAAAGTCCAACAATTTCAAACAAGTGGAATGGAACAAGATCCAGGAGACATAAATTGTCAAATGCATGGATCCACTCCCTCCTGGAGTAGCTGGTACCTTTTCCAGTACCTGTATGACCTTTAGAACTCTTCACCTGCCCAGAATTCCTTTTCAATTCTGTAGTTCTGATGATCCCAACAGTGGGGAAGTTTGCAAGAGCTTTTTGTGCTCACAGATCTCCATTTTCCACTTATCCTTCACCCTTCTAAAACAAACAAACAAACAAACAAACAAACAAACAAACCCACACCAAAAAACCCAAACAACAACAACAAACAAACCCAACCTCAAGGAAGATTAGAACAACTTTAGTCCCATTCACAAAATTTTAGACATATATAGGGATATAAAATATAGGGATAAAAAAAACAAGCCAAACCTTCAAAATACTTCTTGCATGAACAAGAAGACACAACAATTTTTCACCACTGCAAGAGTATTCAACCTGCTCCAAAAGCTGTGCACAGCCTGGTCCCAACTGGAGCATGTCCTCCCTGGAGGACTGCAGCCCAGGGAAAGGCCCACCCTGGGACAGAGAGCAGGGAGAAGCAGCTCAGAAAAACTGGAATGGACTGACCACAGCCCCATCCTGACTTTTCTAGGTTTTTCTGTGTTCTTTGTAACTCATATCTATTTACTTGAGGGAAAATGAGTCATTTGTGCAGTAACAGAGAGGGGCTGGGTCACAGATTCTCGGCAGTGCTGCTGTTCAGAAGCCGACACAGATGCACGCCTTGCTAAAAGGGAGAGTTCACTTTCATGCATGCAATTAGTCATCTTTCACGACCTGAATTATGCTTAGAATCATGATCATATAGTGGAATATTCAGATTACATGAAAGACAAGAGATCTGATTCTCTGCTAAGTTAGGTCTGGTAAGTGTCTTCTAATTATCTCTTGTCTCCATGAAAGGAAAATGAGATCCATACTTATGCATCTAGCTAGATTAGTTTACATTTTCTTAGATTAGGTGAAATTGTCTAATGCATATGTAAGAGCTAGAGGGCCACAGTAATACTAACATATTACTGCTAATAAATCCTCTTCTATACTTAAACAAATTAAGCTCTCATCAGCTGGTACATAATAGTTCCATTGTCATTGACTTAAAAATAAAATGACCTGATAGCAAGGAGACACTTTTGCTATTGCCATTATCTGCTTCTGAAAAATGTGAATTACTTGCAGGCAGCAGAGGGTTCCACTTGCAATTAAATTAGCACTGGTGGACATTTCACCCACATCCAGAGAGATCACTGGAGAGGGGAAAAAGACAGATTCTAATTTATCAAAAGCTACTAGTTCTTTGTGAAAGAGACAGGTTTAAGCTATTCTTGTCCATTTTCTGAAACCCACAGGAGCTTGAAAGCTATCTGATAATCTAACTGAATGATTTATAACTCCCTTTTGGCCCCACATAAGGATTTGCCCCCAACAATTAATCTTCCTGGATATAATTGGAGTTAAAATTAAAACTACATTACTCCTCAATTCACTGGGATGCACTTGGCATGGGCTTTTGTAACAGCTTCAGGTAACACAACCATTAACAATGGCAAATGATACCAAGTTTGGCTGGCCAAAAACGAAAATGAGGGAGGAAAAATTAACACAAATAACAACCTTTTATCAAGACATCAATACCTTCCAGCTGCTCACATCTACAGTACCAAATTGCTGCAGTAGCAATTACTTGATATTGGTAAATGAAGCAATTCTTAAGCCCCAGAGGTATGAAACACAATGTAATTCAAGAAAAGTCACTAGAAAAAGTAAATTTCTGGTCCCCATTCAAACTTAAGGAAGAATCAGTAAAACTCAAAATGGATTAGCAGACAGACCCAGGCCTGTTCACAGGCCTCAGGGGACCCTTTTGGGTGCAGAAGAAAACAGCTTTTTTTCTGGCCAATGGCTTGGCTGCCCATTTGCAGAGGAGAAGCACAAAGTATATGTCTTTTCATGAAAGCCCTTGTGTATTCTGCAAACAAGATTTCACAAACCACCATAGCAGGGTTAACATTTGAAGCAGAACCTTCAAAAGGGAGACTCCTTTTCTTCCCATGCCAGTTTCTTGTGAGAAAACCCATCCCAAAGTTTCATTAATAAATTTTGCTGCCCAGCTTGTTGAGTATGATTATCCTCATTTTCTTCCTCAGGGGGGTTTCTCAATTAGAATACCACAGACAGAATCTGTTTGCCAAATTATGCCCATAATAATTCAGTGCCATTTTTGATGCTATGAAATACATTTCTGACACCTTGCTTCAGTTCCACCAGAACACAGGTACCCTAGAGAACTGTTATCAGAGCTAGTGTTCTCAGGCAGGTATTTGCTGTACTCTGGCATAAATCAGTCTACAGCCTGGGATTAAGGTCACTAATGTTCACATTTCAGCCATGTCAGTCAGAATATTTGTGACAGATTATCCAGCAGAGGAAAATATTAGGTTGACTTTTTGGAGGGATGTTACTTCCAGAATAGACAAAAGTGTCAGCATTTGCTCTGAAACCTTACTTGCCTCATTTTTCTCACTAGTGAAGTGGAGTTAAACTCCCCCATATTCCACACAATAAATTCCTTAACATCAGTGAGCTCCTGGAACATGTGAGAAGAACAAAGGTTATACTGGTATAACATGTTCTTCTCTTAGACTGGTCCATGGCTGGTCCATAATGGTTTGGGCTGTTAGGAAGGCTGGGCTATTCCATTCAGTGTTGGGTGGGGTAAGAAAATATCCTGCTACATTTGTGTAGCACAAGAAGACACGGGGCAGAAATAGCAGCTGCAGCTCTGGAAGATGCAGAGCCATTCCCTCTGTGAGCATCCAGTGTGATCAGAAGTGTTTTTTTGTAGAAAACATAGGGGTGTCTGTCCAGTGCTGTGCTGGGTATTGTAAACCAATGCTGAAAGCCCCATCTCCCATCACTCAGAGGTAGAGCAGAGCATTCCTTGCAGCACTAGGATCATTACCAGGCTGTAGATAATGCACTCTTTTATGGGTGATTTTAATTCAATTTCTACTGCTTTCATTATTTGGCTTTGCAGTTTTTTTAATCTTCCACCCTACCCCAACCCCTTACCCTACACATTTAGAAACACCCTGAGGTTTCAAGTGTGCCATAATCACTTTTTTCTGAGGTTAAGTATTTGCAGTAAAAGACACCAGGCAGGAGGAATAGGTTGCTAAATGAGGGCTCTGTTGAGATTACATCCTCTGTTTCATGCCAAGACAACACAAACTCCCACTGTGTAGTCTGAGCTACATCTAAGCCCTGAAGATTAGAAATTCCAGGTGTAAGAATATCATGGATGAAGGACTTCAACTTGACAATATAATTCCACATCAATTTTTGTCAATCTTCATGCAGCTCAATTATCACCAGCAAGCACTCTATTTTTGAGAAGCATGAGAGGATTTACAGGCCCATAACAACGGGAGCAGGATTCAATTTGGAAAATAAACGAGGGCACTAATAACAAAAATCCTCCTTGAGACTGGGATTCAGCTTTATGAACACAAAAGACTAATCCTTAAAATACAGAGGTAGCCTTATGAATACTTTCTTACTAGTGACCTTGCTGTGGACAACAGTTCTCTCTCACAGAAACTCTCACAAGTAAGAACAGATCTCCTATGTTCTCCAAAATAAGAGACACTTAAAATTAAATGGCAAAAAAATTGCTCTTTTACCCAATGAAATATGTTGCAGGAAGCTGAAGTGTGGCAGCAGTGGGAGCTTTTGCTGGTTTGCTGTGTATTATAATATGTACACTACCAACAAATAGTGGCATTATAAGGACATTAATAAAAAAGTAATAAACATGAAATAATATCTCTTACATCACAAGGCTGATACACCCAGACCAAGCTCCCTTCCTTTGATTCAAGTACAGTTCATCTATAATAAAAAGGAGACACATAGAGTTTAAAAACATTACAACCAAGAAAGGAAAAGAGACCAATATTTTTACTTCCTTTTAAGAGTGGAGAATAAGAAGGCAGGTTTTAACTGTCAAGCCTGCAAAACAAAATTGTGCAAACTGTGTCCAGAGCAGCATATATGTTATTTGTTAAAGGTCACACAGGAAACTTCAGGCAGACTTAGCCATGAAGCTTATTTCTGTTGAAGGTATTTTTTGGTCCCTTAAAGAACACTGGAGAATTTTGGTTCCCTTTGTTGTTTGTTCTCCCAGTTATCACCCGGGGAGAGGAATGGAGTGGGGTGGCTTTACCAAAAGTCTGTTTTGTGGAGAGGGCAGTTCTACAAATGTCCATCGGAGGTCAGAAGACAACCCTTGATCCTCCAACACAACCGAAAAACGGTGATCCTTGTCAAATCCTGGATAAATTTCAAACTGAAAAGCTCCTGAGGCAAATAAGATGTACCTTAGCTGAGAAGAGGAAATTAATTGAGGAAGATTCTACCTCAATGTGTTGCCATTTGGGTGTTTTCCCCTTTTACTGCTCTAACAACAAAGGATTGTAGCGAAGCTTTACCAAATTATGAAGACGTATGACATCAGGGAATGAAAACTGCTCAATTTGTCAACACATTTTGTTTTGCTGCTCAGTGTAAATCTTTTCTTTGCAGATGCAGATGTTATTCATTATGTTGTAGATAAATTCAGAAATGTGGTTTACACTGATTTAGCATTGTACTTAATTGGTTTTAAATCTAATGCGCTGCAATAAGCCTTAAGTGCTACTTTGCTGTGAAATTTAAAAGTGAGCGGTACTGTAATTCTGCTTTGGTAGGATTTCTCTGCAAGCAAACATGCTTCAATTCAACAACCTCTCACTGGGAATAAAACAACAAAAAATCCACTTAAAATGTAGCTTTCTTAATTGACCTCGGTTTTTAAAACTCACATTTGAGAACTGTGTTATTAGTGGGGTTAGGTCTGAGAGACAGATACAATGGCAAATGTCAAATCATGGCACTTAGCACTGAGCTCCTTTTAATGCAAAAAGCCTCAGACTATCAGCGAGTGACAGCTGGTGAGCCAGAGCAGAGCGTGTTCTGGAAGCACAAAGGAAAGCAGCACAAAATGCTGCTGGTGTTTTGCAACCCTGAATACCATACCTGTAACTCCTGCTGCCTACACCTGGACTGTAAGCATGGGGCCACTCTTCTCCTTAATAATAGATAGTCTTTAATTTGACAGATGGAATCAGATGATCTTTAACGTCCATTCCAACCCAAGCCATTCTTTGATTCTGATTGAGAGCCAAGATACTTTTTCAGGTTGGATTTATGTGCTATCGCTTCTTCTGAATCCAACCCCCAGAATACATTTTCCATGCACTTGAAATGTCAAGGATATTTATTTTAACTGCTATTTTTCAGAGATAAGTGTCCTGAAAATATGGCATATAGCTACCAAACATCCTAATACAGCAGCCCAAATATTAGCCTTCATCTCTCTTCCTGAAGTTCTCTTCTTTCATTTCCAGCCCAGATGCTGAGGACTTTAATAAACTGTCTTTCTAAATTAACCTGTCTGCATAATCTACCTTCTAAATGAAAATTAGAACATTTTCTCCTTTTAAAGAAACATATTGGTTCTTCTATTTTCAAATTACTTCTTTTAAATATCACTCTCCAGAAATCTTCAGCCAAATTCAAGTAAAACCCATTTTAAAACAAACTTCTGTATTTTTGTCTCTGTAAGCGATATATATAATATGTTTGTTCATAATGCTCTTAATAACTTTTGAGTGGTAACTATCAAGTCCTTCATTTTTCTTGTTCTCACACTCAGGAGTCTTATCCTTATAATAATCTATATGTATGACTCTTTATTCCATCACTCCTTTTTTCCTGGTAAATTATAAAACTTTCCAAAATAAAGCTAGGACATCAAGGGGGAAATACAACCTCATTTATTTATAGTGTTAAAGAAAGGACAAGGCAAGTTACATTCTTTCTTTGAAGATAATGATAAGAATTCTAGTAAGGATTTAAGGTAAGAACACAGACTAGAAATGGAACTTGGCTGTTGCTGATGGCTCTGGGGCTTTGTCCAACCTTGCAAATGCCAGACCTGCCTAGAACCTAGAGATGACTGTTCACAGAGGTACCTACAACAGTAAAGATGGTGATTTCTGTCAAAACATGCTGGCTGCCCCAAAGTCAAACCAGCTGAAGAGAGTTTTATCTCACTGCAGAAGCCTGAAATATGAGAGGGGCAATGTGGATGTCCCAAACAACGACAGCTGGATGGCTCTGGAGCCCACCAAGGTTTGCTGGCAAGAATATGCTGTTGGAAAAGACAGATTTTGGGCTGGAGAAGGAGCCTGTATGGAATAAGCATGTTTCCCAAACTCAGACAGTGTTTTTATAACAGTCACTCATGGGCAGAAGCTGCTTTTTAATTCATGGTGAATCAGAGAATTCCTAGAATGAATTGATTTATAAAGACACAGGACACTTTTCTTTCCTCTTTTCTCTTTCCTGAGACTATCAGGCAACAGCATAACCTCTTATATTTAAATTTTAATTTTCATCTTTTGTTGTTTGGTGTGTTGGGTTGTTTTGTGGGTTTCTTTGGGGAGTGTTTTTTAGATAAATGTAATGATACATCTCAGGAAATAGCAACTTGAAAATGGTTTTTTGTTATAGTGACATGAAGTGGAACAATTACCAATTTCAAAAGTTCCTTGGACATCTGAGTAACCCTATTTACATGCAATCTTTAGAGGAAGTGAAGAATATCCTGTGACTTGCGAGAAGCTTATCTGTTAGTTTTCAGTAAATTTCCTGGCATCTTACAATGCTTCTGGGAAATAAAAAGCTAAAAAATGTCAAGTGCAACCTCCCAGCAGCACACTATTTGCTTTAAGTAGTGCCAGCTCTGCAATATGAACCAGCTTTTTTCAGCTAATTTTTTGTCAGTAGCAAACAAAAAATACCTGGATAGTCCCAGACACAAGCTGTGCACACCCCAGTCTTTTTCCTCAAATCTGATCTCACCTGCCGGTGTGCTCATCTCCATGTTCTCCAGCCTGCATTACTGTATTAACTCTGCCTCCCGCACTTCCCAACATTATTTCTAGGTGCAGCTATCAAAACACATCAAGTAGCAGCAAAGTTCATCACAGCCAGTTACTAGAAACAGGGATTACTCAAGGATAACAGGGGAAAACATAGATTATACAATTCAGTTCACGACTGTGAGTTAGTGGGCAAAACCTAATTAAGAGTGCTATTGACTTCTGTTAGGATGCATTTTGAATAGATTATTGATCATAAGGGTTACAAAATGTATATGCTGGTCAATGGCAAGTATTAATAACAAACTCCATAATTACTGAAAATTAATTACTTGTGAAAATTATAGACCTTTTTTAAATCTGCATGTTTTTTATGTGATATCCTAATAAAACAGGTATAAAAATTTCGAGCTGGGATTTCTAATGTTGCTTTTCAAAGTAATCCTGAGGGAATATTGACATTAGCAGTTCATTGATACAAAATCAAGCAACATCAAGTAAAGGCACTAACCAGGGTATGTAACAATTTCTGCCATGGGCTTTTTCCATGACAACATCCTTAACTATGCACGTGTTTTTGTGCCTTCTCTCTCTGCAAACTTTCCGGTGCTATCTGCAAATCACATAGAAAATATCTCAGAAAAGAGAAAATGTACCCTCAGGACACAATCTCAGAAAAATCCTATTTCTTTAGTAAAAGCAGCCCTAGTTTCTTAATTCCCAAGGGAAATATTGATTAGTAGTACCTGCTGGGCAGCATGTTTCAGAGATGGTAACCTATTAAAAGTAGTTAGAATACTTTACATCTCTGTTGACAGAGCTCCAGTTGTGGCTTTTCTCAGCTTCAACAAATGTTGCTGCATTGGCAAATTCAGCAAAACAGTAGAAACACCGTATTTTATTTTTAATCAAATCTGATTTTTAAGACAACACTATTAAACTGTGTTGGGAAGTGTAATGTTGCATATGATATGACAAAGCCTTTCAGTCTAATCACGACATGAAGGTAAATGTAGTTTGCTGGTGCCCCCTCAAATTAGTCTAAAAAGTGCTCCTATAGGAAGCCATGTGTGTGTGTACCCTCAAGTCCGTCAAAATGTCTCACATTTGGAACATAACTAATGTTTTGCAGACCTATTGCTTCAAAGAAAAACAGTCAAATCTTCCAGGTCTTTGAATTACTATACCTAAGATGTAGCGAAATCTAAGAAATAGGTACCAAAATGCAATTTTATTTATGGAGAATTCACACTAAGGTAGAAATTAGCTTTCCTAATAGGGTTAGCCAATAGAGTTTTGCTATTAGCTTCAATGGAATCAGGATTTAATGCTCAGACTTTAAGTCAAACTTCTTCTCATCTGCTAGTAGGTCTCAAATGCTGTCATCTGCATTTTTTATTCTTCAGGTCCATTCAAACAAGGTGTGACATATGCTGGGTGCTCATCAATTGGGTTTAAAGAAATATAGTGTTGAACTCATCATTTAAAATGACCAAGTTTTTAGAAACAGGACACTGCAGCCAAGATTTACAGCTCAGGAAAATACTTTTGTGGAGGTGATTTCAAATGCATATATATACATTTATTGGCACTTTTGCATAATAATTCCAGCCACAGGAGCTCAAGTTAATGTCTAATATACCTAATATTAGTTCTTGATATAGAACAAAAATAGCTTACTAGCATTTTCTTACAAATTTATTAAAATGTGCTACGCTGGTTAATCACATGAGCACTTTGATATGATCTTTTTACTTGTTTTTGCAGTATTTTTGCTATTGCACAAAATCATAGCAAGATGTCTACACATTTCTGCCAACAGGCACCTTAAAGATGGCACAGGTACAGTCTGAGATGAAAAGACATTTGCAGAGAATAATGTAATTTTTAAACTCAAATCTGATTATTAAAGGCTTTGATAAAAATAGAGGCCATAATACAGATGAGAAAAAAAAATGTGTGCTTGATTTTTTTTAATGGAAAATACCATAGGGCAAATAACCATTCTCTTTTCATATTTCTGTGCAGAAGAGTGAAAGGCAGACAGTACTTAAAGAAAAACAGGGTTTAGTGTGTAAAAGGAACAAAAATACTTGGAAAATCTACCTGAGCTTCAACTGTATTTTTCTTCTCTTGAAGAATTTAATGAACCTGAGGCAGTCAACAGAAACTTGGTACAAAACCTCTCTCTGAGCCTTGGATCAGCCTGTAAATGCTACTGGGGGTAAGCCAAACACATTGCTATTAACAAACTGACAGCTTCACTCAAGACTTTCCAGAACTGATTGTGCCCTCAAAGTTGTTTCAGTTGCAGATCTGGTCAACAGTGAGAAAAAAAGCATAATGATACCCACAGAATAATCTATTTTCTGTTTATTCTTGGGAGAAGAAAAATATATATATATATCGATTAAAAAAATTTTTAAAAAGGCAGAAAGAAGTTTTGGAGTTTCCTTCCTCAATATATGGAATATATATTTAATATATATATATATATATATAAAGAACAATGCCCATGATGATAAACGAGATCATTGTTGTGCTCACCAAACTTTTTTTATTTTCTTCTTTCTCTTTTGGATCATATCCTGGAAGTGCAAGACACTCTTTCAAACTCTCAATAGCTTTTAGTATTTTAAGCTGTTATATACCCAGCCTGTAGTAGAAGTCTTATAGTAACAGCTAAATCATCAACTGATGGCAGAGTGCAGCTCACACAACATATCCATTTAGTATTTGAGTAGTTACAATAAAATCAACAACCTTACTCTCAGAGTAAATTACAGTTCAGTGAAATGGCATACAGCCCATAGCATCTTGGAAAAGTTAATCACTACAATCAAGATTTCTCTCTCAATAGCAGTATCATTTGTTCTATGAAAAAAATTATGATGTTTGAGCAAATATAGAATAATTATAGAATCATATATTGGTTTGGGTTGGAAGGAACTTTAAAGATCTTCCATTTCCAACCTCCTGCCATGACCGGGGCAACTTCCACCAGACCAGGCTGCTCAAGGACACATCCAGCTGGCCTTGAAAATTTCCAAGGATTGGGCATCCACAGCTTCTCTGGGCAAACTGTGCTGATGCCTCACCACCTTCACAGTAAAGAATATAATTATCTTAAATTATTTTGAATAGCAGGCATAATTTTTAACCACCCCCTAAATCCCTGCTTTCTATTTCAAAAAGTTCCTTTCTGAAAAAAAAAAAAAAATTAAGGTTAAGTCCTTGGATCTCTAGCAATATGCAACTGTATCAGGAATTTAAACCCATTTTTTACAATGTACTCAATTTTATCTGTCACAATTTTCTTTTTCAAAGGTATAATTACAACGGCTAACATAACACTCTCACTAATTTATACCATAAACACAGATGATCTGTCACAGAACAATCTTTGTATAACACTTCTTAGATAAAATCCTAAGCTATTAAAAAAGTGTGAATTGCATATGCCCACTTGCTTAAAATAGACAGTGTAAAAATTAATGTGTTTTAGCTAGTCGAGGGGAAAGTTACTGTTTATTATTTAAAATGCAATGCTGTTTCAAGGCAGTCTCTACAAAATATATGGAAAGAGAACTGTTGTCAGCTCTGCTAATCAGGACCTTAACTGTGCTCTCTTAAAATATATATTTGAGAAAATTATTACGGTGTTTCTTTATATGTGGTCAAGTTTTATATATGTGTGTGTATATATATATATATATGCACATTAGACATGTTCATATAATGACTCACTGACTTATTCTGGTAACTATATCACAAACTTATTAATGAATGCATTAAATTTGTTTCCCAGAGAAATCATGAATACCCCATCCCTGGAAGTGTCCAAGGCCAGGTTGGATGAGGCTTTTGGTCTAGTGGAAGGTGTCTCTGCCCATGGCAAGGAGTTGCAACAAAGCAATCTTTAAGGTCCCTTCCAACTCAAACCATTTTTTTAACAGTATAAACACTGAATTCTAAATAACAGAAGTCTTGTCAAGGTTCTACCTCCAGTGACCCTTGTTTTACAGCTGCAGCACTCCCCTGTCATGCTCAGACCTCAGAGACTCTGGCTACTCTGTGTTAACATCTGTTCTGATTGGCAAGAGGGGAGCTGGATGTTTGCTGCTCATGCACAATAAGACTCCTCTCTGTCTGCATGTGAATTCTTGCAGGCACAAACATGCGATGACATCACACTGCCTTCTTTGGGTTATTGTGCTATAAGTGCTTTTCTTTTTATCTGCTGTTACAAGACCAGTTTTTAATCAAATGGAGCTGCATGATGATGGCTCCACTGTAACTCTGCTCAGCAAATACCCCATATCTCTCCTTTATTCATACCTTATCAATTCACTGTTGCAGTCCACTGAAAGGATTCCATTAATTTTTTGTTTGTCCAAAGTATTTTGTCTTCCATGGGGACACTGCAAAAACAAGGAAATTAATACTTCCAAGGAAAGAAACAACATCTGTAAAGTACAGGTCATCACAGCCTGTTAGATTGAAGAGCAGGTAGGCAACAAACCCTGTACTGCAAATTTTTTTTTTTTTTTTTTACTTACAGCACTAAAAGGGAATTATGTGCCTGTGTAGGAAAGTAGATGCCTAGACAAGAGCCACATTCAGTGAAAATTCCACTGACATTTGAAGGAAATAGGACTGAGATAAAGATAAAAAATGAGCTATGTCCTCAGTGCACAACACTCACAGACATATTTTTCCTTTTTTCTTACACGGAGTTTGTGTTTTGAGCTTCTGCCTTTTGACCAATGAATATTCCTTCATACATCTAGAAGTCTAATGCATAAATTGCTAAGACATTTGATGGGCTAAATGCCCAGATATAAGTGTGGGGGTCCAAAATATCTCTCAGCAGAGAGCCTGGCTTTGTCTTACCTGCTTTGCTAGTGGCCAGGGAAGGAATGTCCTTGTGATAGGAACTGAACTGCAGAGGACAGCAGTGGTATTTCTCAAATGTAGCTTCAAACCAAAATAAATTATTGGAAGATTTGCTTGTATTTAACACCTGAGAAGACTGTGATTGAACTGGGAATGAAGTCTTGTACATTTAAGAATCCATGTGGTGTCATCAAGACACTGAAGTCAGAGAGGTCAAGGGGCAGGCATTGTTGTTTATTGAATTATTTAACTCACACTTTACAGAACACAAAACAGTCTTCCTTTCATCTTGCCGAAAGCTGAAGAGGCTGTTTTAATGTGGAACAGACAGGAACCAAGGTCAGAAAAGCCTCTTTGATATGGCCACATGACAGATGCTCTGTCAGGGCAAGAGGAAAGCTACAGCAGCACTGTAGAATTCTCTCCCCCAAATTTCATTCAGCTACACAGTATGGAGAATGACAGTGTTGGAAACCTTGCCACCAAAAACAAAGAGTTTGCTCAGGAAAGTACTTGGAACAGATAAATGAAATTCCTAGGGAAGGAGAGAAAACTAATTTAAGACATCAAAAGGTAGGTAACTCCGTTGCTTATGATGATTTAGATTGAACCGACTAGAACTTGATAATCTCCCTCTTCATTGATAATAAGCCTACAATAAATGTCTGATTTTTAGGCAACTGAAGTTTTATGGGCAGCTTCTGTCATAAATCACAAAAGATTGGTTTATGCTGCAGTCAAAAGCTGTGTAAACATAACAAAAGTAGTATTCTGCCACACCAAAATTAGATCAAATATAACTACTTAAACTTCTGTTGGACCTTTGGCAGCAATATAAGCTCATATTTCAGCTTTCTGTGCCCAAGCTCCTTTTATATAGAATGGAGATAAACTTTCTCTTTTTGTTAAATCAGCAATTTTATATGGACAATCAGTAGTAAGTGAGATCCTGGTCTGTTCCAGTTATATGAGATATATCAATTTATTGTCAGATTAAAGAAAACAAAGTGAGAAATCAATATACATTGCATATGGGATGAGTAAATTGCTCATTACTTCACTGGCCAAGCTTCATGTTATAAAAGGGAGAACCTTGTAATTTGCTTTATGTTTTTCTAGACATCAGTTCCCACCTTGCTTGTGTTCAGCCTGACACTGTGTTTTCACTTCACAAATTGCAATATTGCTAACACCCAGCTCACTACGTGTTCTTGTCATGAAGAAATCCTCTGCCAGGTTTTAACTTTTTCCCTGAAATTCCTCCATCTGGGACGTCTCTTTTCTGTATCACAGTGTCATTCTTGCCTTTGTTTTATGGTGTCCCACATATTGTTTAAAATATTCCACTCGTGGTAATCAAGATTTTGACTCAATTTACATGTTTTTGTATTTATGTGTAAAGAAAACAAAACCAATAAGAAAGAAGAAAAAAAGAGAGATGAAGCAGTGTGTGACTCCATTATTTAAACAAAAGAGAGTTTACTTGCAGAGAATGACGTTCTTTTGTTCTCATTCACACCCAAATAAATTACTGTTTTCTTAGTCTTTCCTAATGACATTGTTTGTGGCAATGGGCAGTCTCTGACATTTATACATTTGAACAGTGGAAAGACAATGAGACCCAATCTCTAAAAATCTAGAATTATCAGTTGTTCTAAAACATAATGTAGCAAATTTTAACCATCTGTGTTTGCCTATACTGCTACGGTTTTGTTCTCACACTTCAGCATATTCTTGCATTCGTTTGAAGGGTTGGACCATTAATTTGGAATGTGAATTTTCTTTTTATTGCAAAAAAAAAAATGTTTTTAAGCCCATGTATAGTTGCTGTTTCCAAAAGCAGGTGACTTAGAGAAGATTGAGATGAGATCACACATTCTGTTTTTCTTTAGCCAGAACATCATCAAAAGGCAGAGGCTGATTTAAAACCCTGAAATCTTTGTTTATTTTTTTCCCATTGTAATGTAGTTTGGGAAATGCCATGGATATTTCAATGGGTCTTTGCAAACCTAACACTAACAGTGTCATGGACTTCACTCTGGTGCAGTGAAGAGCAGAGGTGTTTTATTGTTTAGTTAAGGGATCAGTGTGAGGTGTCTGGGGCCAGACACTTCTCTGCTTCTCTCACTTCGTTTTCTGAAGCTTCAAATAAGAGATATTGTGTATGACATATATGCTAGCATTCATAGTGTGTCTAACTCTTCCAAATGATGGGTAGGGTACCCCCTAGCCATGAAAAAAAAAAAAAAAAAAAAAAAAACACAAAACCATAAAGGATTTAATCCCAAATTTATAGAGAAATCACTTCATCTTTTTGCAACATACACAAGTTCACTTTAAGAATTAAATACTTAATGGTTCAGAATTAGACATTTTCCAATCTCTGTTGCCTCCCTTTGTGAAGATCTTTGGAGACCACACAGTGCCTTTACATAAAATTAGTAATTGCCAGGTTTAGCTATTTCTTGGTAATTACAGATCAGATAGCAAGTTCCTCGGAGCAGGGATCAAGCACTGTGGCCTTTTCTGGGAAAATGCACAGGCAACATTTGACTAGAGAGATAAAAAATGAATACAAATAGTCATAAATAATAAATACTAGTAAATGCCAGTGTTTAAGGGTAGCTGTTTATCTTCTGTAAAACCACAGAACTTCTGCCAGCTACAGTAGATTGACGTCAGTTTGCGCAACAGAAAGTCAGAATTCTATCACCAAAGGGATCCATTTCACCCAATTTTCCTACTCTACTCATCTACTCATCTACACATGGATACAATAGTTCAAGAAGAGGAAACTGGTTAGTTTTCTTGGTAGGGATATTCAACGCATTTATAGACATTTTACATCACTTGGGCCAATGACCATGCTTTGCTCCCTGATTCCAATATTACAGAAATAACATCTTGCATGCCTCAGGTGCAATGTATCCATGTGTCAAAAGCATCTCAAAGTTGCTGCTATGTGATGAGGAACTCACTGCACAACTCTCTGTACATTCCCCAAGCACCAAGGGTTCTGCAGTTGAAGTTATAGTCTGTGCTTCTCTGATGTTGCAGTAATGATGCACAAAAGTGCAGCTGTTATCAACTCTCTGAGCACTGTCAAAAAATGTTATTTTTGCCCTTTTGTCTTTTTTGCAGTGTCACTGTCTGGAAGAAAATGCAAAGACTTGAAAGGGATTAAGGGCTCTCTTCCTCTGTAGTTTACCTAGCAGCAGAAGACTATCACCAATCTAGGATATGACAAGAAAGCCTTAAACCAACTTAAAGCAAACAAAAGGAGTGCCCTTCACTCTTCAAAAACTAATTTAAACAGTATTTTTTAAAAAGTTAAATAAAATTTCACATGGACTGACGCATATATTTCCACTTCACACCCAGGCAATTTGAAACAGGTTTGGTGTTAAATCCAGAAACTGGAGTTCATAATGGCATTCTGACATGCAGCATTTCCTTGAACAGTTTGAAGGATACTGCCATAATAAAGGTAAGATACTTGTCGTTTTGACCACATTTTTCAAATTTTTTCATCTGGGATTTAGTTCATGTGGCCTATTTACATTTTCCAAACGATTGTAAGCACTAATGCTCCCAGAAATAGTTGTGAGCAACTGCTTTGTTATAAATGAAAATGGTTTCACTGAATAAATTGTTTTATTGACACAACGCTAATTTACATTAGGCAAAGATTTGTTTTTAAGGTAGTTCTGGGAGTTCCTATCTGACATGATCTGAACTCTTAAGGATTTAAGTTAGGTTCATCAGCCTGATTCTAGATATCAAGTGAAATTAGCATTGCTGCTTTTCATGGGGCTTTGATGATCACTTTTCTATCTGTGAAATCAAATTCACATGATGAGTCTTCCTTTATGTGTTCTGCTTTGTGCAAAACAACTCAGAAAGATTGTGGGCCTGATGGACAATGGTCTGAGGTGAGCAGCATGAGTTTATAGGCCTTGAGAATATGAGCTGAGGGGAAAGATTGAAGAAATCATTACTGCTTACTTTAGAATGGCTAAGACTGAAAGGAGACATAAACACACATGGAATATAAGAGGAAATATAAAAGACATAATCCTCAATAATATCTGCTCTGATTAGGAGTTCAAACACTGGCCATTAGAAAGCTGATGAAGGGTAGAAATGGTGAGGCACTGAAATGCTTTCTTGAAATCATCATTGCTAGAGATTTTTAAGAGTAGGCTAGAAAAAAATCGGTCAGGAATGGTATGAGCATATGGAATCTTGTCCTTCTTTATGTGATTTTTAAAATTTTACTTTATTTATGTGCTGCAAACTCCTTCTCTTACTTTTTCTACTTTCTTTGGCCTTTTTTAAAAATCTGTCTCCCTTTCCAGAGCTTGTAAGTACAGCTTCCATTTTTTCAGGGACACCTGGACACTCTCTAGAAACTAGCAAACAGCCAAAGAGTAAATGCAATATTTTCAGCCATCCAATCCCCCTTTCATGAAGTGTCAGCATCCAAAACTTTTCCGTGTTTTCTTGTCTTCTCTATTGGCTGTCTAGAGAGGCAGAGTGTATTTGGCTTCCTCACATGCACAGTGTGCTGGAGCAGTACATGCTCCATGACCCAACCTGTTATTTTCCTTTATTGTGGAAATCACTGAGAAATTGTTCATTCCTCTCAGTCTAATTTGCTTTAAGACAACTATTGGGTTTGTGCTGTGGATATTTAGTGTCCATAACAAACAGAATTAAAAAGTGTAGGAGACTCACAGTGTGTCATCTGTCCCTTTCTTTGCCTTTAAGGAAGAATAAAAGGGAAGGGAAGGGAAGGGAAGGGAAGGGAAGGGAA
>VZSR01000824.1:5207934-5248552 GCA_013398615.1 Brachypodius melanocephalos
TGAGGCAGATGAAGGGTCTTCGGGCCGTTTCCCACAAGCCTTTGAACTGGCTTTCTTTGTGTTGACACAGAGGAAGAATGACCTCACCTAGACCATGAGAAGGATACAACAGCTGTGTGACACACAACTGAAAATTCATCTGATCAAACTTCAGGCATCTACCGTGCAAAGAAAGACATTTGGGAAAGAATTCAGACAGAAAATTTGAGGTATATCCCAAGTACAGCTACATTTCTATCTAAGGCTTCACTGACTGCACTTGCAAAATCTCTGTTGAGGATGGCAGGAGTTGAGATGCTTGGCTCACATGCAGACACCTGAACTGGAGACACTTCATTTAGATGTCTGAGCTTAAAGCTGAATCCCACTCCCTGCAGTAGGATTTCACTGACTGAATATGAGCTTCTAGTATCCTCTTAGAAATGCCAAGCTTCCACACATTGCACCAGAAAAACACAAGCAACCATCCTGAGCTCCGTGCACATCTGTCAACCCCACACAAATGTTTTTGCTGCCCACAAGAATATCAAATGACACAAGAAGCTCATGTTTCAGCAACCAAAACCACTTATGTGAAGTGTTAAATGCACTCTTCTAGAATGCAATGTATCCATCTCATTTTAGATGTCTACCTTAAAATGAGTTGAAAATGGAAAAACCAGGAAATTAGGATAGATATATAATATATAAAATATTATAATGTTCACATAATAGTTTACATGTCTCAAGTTTTCCAATGAATGCCAGCTACTATTTTATGCACATTTTAAGCCGTACTGAAAATATTAATTCAGGTTTATTGAAAAAGTTAAAATGTTGATATGAATTTTTTATTTTTTCATTTTCAAAACAGACATTTGTCAGCCTGTTTTTTGGCAAATGATGCCTATATGATCAGCCTGTGTGTTATGTGCCTGTCATTCTTTTTTAATTCCTGCAAATATCTTTAAAACTTAATTTTCAATTTCAAGCATCTAAAGGGAAAATATCTCACAGCTATAAAGGAAAAAGTTTCATTAAAAGGGAAGTGATATAAAATAGTGAACCTCCTGTGGAAATGTTGAGAGATTTTGATTAACAACAAAATTAAACAACTTCAGACAATCCATACCAGCAAAAGGTACAGGAAAAGCATCAGCTGGAATGGACACTATTAGAGACAGGAACTTTATTAAAGACAGCCTTGAAACACAGAGCCAGAAGGCTACAGATATCAGAAATCTACCTTTACAAAACTTCAGAAGTACAGAAATTGCTTGGTAAAGAAGTTAATCTGTAAAACACTAATGTAAGTAATGTTTGTAATATGGTTAGATGACAAAAACCTATACAGAGAGAAAAGAAGAGGGAAGAATGCATAGCAAGGATCACAAAGTAGGATTAATAATATCTCCCAATGAACTTCCTGGTAAAGAATAGTGGGGAGAGACTTGAGGCTTAATCATGTTGTGGCAAATTTCAGTTTAGAATGAGGAAATTGTAACTCACATTGAAGTATAAGACACTAAAACACAGACAGGTCACAAAAATGTTTCTAAATTTGAATTATCATTTGCATTTTTGGTGGTTTAGGGGTTTTTTTAAGTTTTCAGAACATCAGTAATAATTAATTGAGTGCTGTTGACAGAGACTAGAATTATAAATGAACCTGAACATCCAGATTGCCTGTCATCTTGTCTATTTTTAAATCTGAGCTGCTATTTTTAAGTTTGAGCTAATCCACTGGTCAAGAATACCATAAAAACTCAACAAAAAACCCCCACCAAATTCAAACCCAAACCCAACCAAAAAACAAAGAAACAAAACCAACCAACCAAAAAAAAAAAAAAAAAAAAAAAAAAAAACCAAACCAAAAAAACAAAACCCAAATAACCAAATCCTAATAATTTATTCTATGACAAATGCATTACTTGTGGAACAAAGTGCCTTCAGGAGGCAGCTTAGACATCTATCTAAACAATTTACTGTGCCTGTCACCTCCAGACTAGCCCAGGAAATCAGTTTGGGAATTTATAGTGAAAACCAAAATATGGTCTCAGCCAGATAAATGTGGATGATAAGGAGAAAAGTCCAGGTGTGCATATGGCTCTTTGGTGCACAGTTTTGTAAATAGGTACCTAAATTCTTAGTAAGTCCTTTTTATCATCCTTGCATCTTCCATCTGATGGTGTTCAAAGTTTTTACACTCTCGTACACTAATATGTACTACTTTAAGATTTATTAAGACTAGGAGACATCAATACAATAGATTTGGGGTGGGAAGGGATTCTTCTTGGTTCATGAAATGCCAAAATGAAAGAAAATGTTAAATAAAATTTAATACCTTGACATGTATGTTCACATATTCATCCTTGTGAAGAAATGAGAAGTAAATTTGTTTCCTTCCTCTCCCAGGAAAATTCTTTTCCTGTTTATGGGTAACATTATGGCAACACAAAAGCCAAAAGAAATTCTGCCACCAGTTTTAACATCATTAAAGTTTCACTGAAAGCCATAACATGCCTAAACTCTCTTACTAAATTTTCTGCTATATACAATTTATAGATATACGCACATTGAGGTCTATATATATCAGAAAGTTAGCCTTGGAACAGCATCTCCCTCATTCTATGAAGTGCTTCGGTGCTTTGTCCTTCTGGTTTTAGACCAAATTTTGTACTTTCTTTATTCTTTTCCTCTTTAGGGCAATAAAGAAATGGTGCAAGAAAGTCGTAGCACAACCAGACATAGAGGAGGAGTTTTTCTCTCTGTGATACGAAAAAACACCAATGCTCAATAAGTTCTACCAATTACTTGTCAAATATACAGCAAACTTTGCAAGGGAATGTCTCTATCTCTTTAAACCTATTCAGAGAAAATTTGGATTTATTAAGAAATCAGTTTCTGATAGTGCTCAACAGGAAACAACAGTTGGCTAATTTACAGTCACTGATAAAGCTGCAAGATTCTGTACAAATTCAAGAATGTGGAGGATTCTGCTGCATGAAGTCCTGAAGCAGTGAATCCTTCTCTCTTCTACTTAATTTCTAATCCTATTTAACATCTGCTAGTTTCACAAACAGAACTCAGGTGTTCGGGGAAACCAACTGTAGCAACTCGAGACTCATTTACCCTTAAGGCTAAAGAAGTCCAAGTCTCTTACAAATTTCCACACCTCTCAGAAACCACCATATAACACTTACATTTTACCAGGTGTACAAAGAAGCCTGTGTAGGTATTCCCAGGTGCAGGAACCTGCATTTCCTGTTGCTGAACTCCATCAGGTTCCCTCCCATCTGCCCTTTCCCCCAGCCTGTCAAGGTCCCTCTGATGGTCAGCACAACTGCCTCGTGGACCATCTGTTCCTGCCTTGTACTTTCTGCAGATCTACTCCCCGTGTGTTCTATCCCACCATGGAAGCCACTAATGGAGGTGTTAAATGGTATTATCCCCTGTATCAGCATGATTTCCCTATCATACATCCTCGATGACTCCTCCCAGTCACCTCCTTGTCCTTCATATGTTTGGAAATGGCTTCCAAAATCAGCCACTCCATCACCTTTCTATGAACTGAAGTGAGGAGGGCCAGCCTGCAGTTCCTTGGATACTATTTTACCCTTACTGAAGAAAGGATTGACATTTTCTTTTTCTATAGTTTTTGGGTTTTTTTTTTCCACCTGACACAGCCTTTCAAGTATGGTCAACAGAGGTATCTCACTGACAACCCTGACCTGCCTCAGCACCAATAGCTGTGTCACCTTACACAATACGGACAATTGTATGGCCAGTTTCCTGACATGACCTGATCCTCTTCCACCAAGAGTCACTTTTCCTTATTCCAGGCTTTCCTTTGGTTCTCAGTGACTGGTGTTTACTGAATTTGTCTTATCAGAAAAGGATTGGTTAGAAAAGCCACTGAATTCCTTGTCCTTTGTCATCAGATATCCTGCCCCCTTAGCAGCAGACTCACATTTTCTCTCATCGTTTTATTTCATTTCTCACCTGCTCCACCTGGGCTTTGGCTTTGCCAGTGCTGCCAATGCCCCTTACATTCCTCCAGGATAACATTTTTCTCCTCCCATCTCCTTTATGGTTCCTTTTTATGTTATATATTTTTAGGACTTCCTTCTTCACCCACACAGGACTCCCACTGCCTTTCTTTGTCTTCTTGTAAATCATGATTATTGTTCTTGAGCTTGGAGAGGGATGACTAAAATCAATCAACTCTCCTGGGACCTTTCTTTCATCCATGACTCTCTCCCACAGGGTTCTTCCAAGAAGATCCCTATAGATTCACTGTATAGTGGAAAAACAGAAGGCTTCAGAATTGTTGCTTCCCAAGGGATAAACACTGAAAAACAGTTCTATTAGACTTAATGAATCCCAGCTGTGGCAGTGTTCAAGGCCAGGCTGGGTAAGGCCTTGAGCAACCCGGTCTAGTGGGAGATGTCTGTAATAGGGGGGTTGGGATGAGATGATCTTTAAGATCCTTTCCAACCCTTAAAATTCTATTATCCTATGATTGGAGCTTGCCTTGCTTAGCTGTCTTGTTGGTGGTTTGTTTTCTTCATTTAATACAAATATTGTTTCTTAAACTAATTAATTTTGAGACTGGAGAAAACTAGGTCACTGAGCATCAGAAATCTTATTTTAGCTCTCATGTTTCTGTATGGAGGCTCTAATGAGTGTGTTAATATTGATTTCTTCACATTAGAACCTAGTTCTTGTTGCCAGTCAAGTTCTGGCAGAAGAGCTGCATTATTATTATTTTTTAATTATGCATTTTAAGTATGGTGATTGCCTTTCTGAGAAGAAAACAACAGCAAGAATAATAAAAAATTAGGTATCCAAATACCCTGAGGTGATAATGCTTAGCAAGAGACACATATAATTGTTTATGAACTGTGGAAATGTTCCCTGTTCCTAGATCATGATGCTGCAGCAGCTATCCTCTTATGGGGTAAGTAGCTCAAATGTTAAAATGATAACCAAATGTGTTATCCATAGAGATGTCCCAGGGCTGAGGACCTGAAAAATACTGCAGTGACTGCAAGAGCAATGGCAGTTTAATAACAATGCATGTGCCATTTCTCAGCTCAAAGGAGATATTTGTTTAAAGAACAAAGTGTGTTGAATCTACAGGGAAATTAAGCAGGATAAATGTCTCTACAGTAATTCATCTCTTCAGTTACAAAGAGAGTGTTTTACATGTTAAAAGTATACTGAAATTTAAAGGAAAAAAAAAAAAGGAAGTGTTCCTCTGTTCCTGTTTTTTCTAGTTGTTTAAGAAGGAATAAAAGTACTTTCTAATCACATGATTTATGGAAAGGGTATTTTTTTTAAACTGTGAGAATAAAATAACCTAATTAACTCTATCCCTGATTTAGAGAAGTTTTTGAGTATGTCCTTAACTCTAAAGTACATACTTATGGTTCATTGGCTTTGTAGGGACTGAGCCAAATAGTTAATTGGAGTCAATTTAATTCCACAGTTAAGATAATTTGTTGATTCTTGACCTATAAGAATGCTGTGATATGAGAGTCAGAAAGGGCAAATTAAATATAATGTTGAGGAAGGAATCACATTTTATCAGACAGCCAAGGAATTTTTCCAGATTAACAATCCTAGGTGAACAAAGGCAAATGATTTTGATACTTGTGTAAGGCAAGAAAGTATTTTGATTTCACAATGGATAAAGAATATGGAAGGAAACCGTAAGGAAGCTGCTGTTGTATTTCCATGGTCCACAAATTAATCTCTCCCTTTTTATGCTTATGAAAAGTGACAAAAGAGGTCTTAGGGTCTTGGCAGCCATATGACCAAGTTTGAATCAAAATGCAAGGCTTTCTGTCACTTGCTCCTCTTTCCTTACTTATTTCTTCAGCAGTTTAAAACCCTAAAAATCACCCAAACCAAGCCAAATCCAAAACAATCAGGAACACCTCAACAGTGCAGCCAACCAGCCAAATTCAAAAGAGTTTAGGAGCTATACATTTGTACAAGGCAAAACACACAAAAATTTTGCTGTCATTTTGGGACTTTAGCTACTTCTAATGAATGAGAAAGAATATCATAAATCTGACTATACAGAATAAACATTTTATTTCTCCTTTCTTCTTACCATCACCACTTAAGGTTCTTATGTTTCAATGATGTCAACAGACAAAACAGGTCTAAGAAACACAATGGTTCTAAAGAGTCATCTAAAACAAAAACCAATTGGATATTGAGCAGGGTGTCCAACTATTCAGCCCAGCTAATACCAGCTAAGCTACAATTATAAAAAAACAATGAAATATGAAAACTACAGTAAGAATGCATTTGAAGGTAAAGCAAGTTGAAGAAGCATGAATATTGAGGGTTATTAGTAAAAACAAAGATGAGTCTTTAAAGCAGAGATTATTTGTAAGAGGGTTCCTAAAAAATCTAGATGGGGGTTCAGTAAGAAGTGTATGAATAAAGTGAATGTCCCGAGGAACAAGAGCAACTCCCGACTGAAGAATCCTTCATATCCAATGGCCACAGAAGAAGGAATGCTGCTTTATTAATCATATTGGCACACGAATGACAAAACCTCACTCATTTGTTACTGAGCCCAAGCTCCAGGGCAGAACTTTAAAGGTTTTTTGGGTTTTTTTTTGGTTTTTTTTGCAACTGCACACAGGGAAAGGCAGAGATAACAAAAATCACAAGAAATACTGCTAGCACTGAGCAGACCATAGAGCACAAATCATCACAATTAGTGGCAGAATTATTTTCAGATTATTTTCAGAAATATTTTAAAATGCAAAACTCTTATCTGAAACAGTTTTCAAAGTTGGATAAAGACAGGAAGCAGCCAAGTGCTTTAGTGAATTATACTCTTCTTTCCTCATTTATGTTTTTTTTAATGATCTTCACATACCTGTTGTGACTTTTTCTCTCTTTCTATGATTCAAATACATTATTTAAAAGGAAAAGCCTTTCTCAGACATAGAAGAAAAAATCTTATTACAGTAAAAAAGACACACAGAAATAAAAGGTTCTGACTCACATGCACCCTTCAAATCTGAGAGAGCACAGTACTGGCAGTCCCATGACATTATGTAAACAGAAATCCTAATTAACACAGAATGAAGGTTTGGTTTGTGTCTTTGACAATGTCAACATCTTGTTTCTAGATGGTTTCTAGATATTTTATCCACAGTGCTGCCATTAGTAATGTGCCTTATTTTCCCTACACCCTGTGATAATGTCCTGACATTCTCAATCAGATAATCGCATTTCTAAGTCCAGTTCTACTGGAATATAGTCTGAATTAACTGACTTGGACTGGCTGTTTCTTTTCGTTTCTGATACACCATTTATACACAGAAAGTTCTGTGGAAAAATTATCTCCTGAGAGACGAGAACAGATGGTGTAACTCTCTTTACTAAAGCGGTTTCATACTGACCATGCCCTACAGTCACCAGAGACTGTTATTGATAGCAATTATGAATGGTTGCATTCAGAATCTATTATCGTGGTCAGGAATATGAAGTTTCAAAATATGTCCTAAAGTTATAATTTAATAACACAGGAGAGGGAAAACTATGAGGCAATCAAAAGCAAAAAATCTACTGACTTCTCTAGAAGTTGGAAGAGATTTAAGGGTTACAGAACGATCTTCTGAAGCACTAGATCTTCCTCCTTCCCATTTTGTCCAAGAGGAAGTTATTTCTTCCTTGTTCCTACCCCCTCCATCCATTTACATGGATTCCTGAAGCCAAGGTCTGGGTACCTCATGTGGGTACAATTATAACTCTTCAGTACATATGGAATTGAATGATTTTCTGTCCTGAAAAGCTTAAAAAAAATTAAACCGGCAATTTTGATTGCATTAGCGTGATACCATCATTCAGGCTGTGACAGGCCTCAGCAAAAAAGGTTTAAGCTTGGCTTTTTATTTACCCCATTATTGCAGAAACTAGTGGTCTGGGGAGTGTGGGGGTGCTGCTTATGATAGATTACTTGTATTTGCTTATTGAAAATTTGCACAAATAATTTAACTATAAAGTAACTCTTAATTTTTATGGAAAAGTCTCTCAAGAAGCTATGAATCTCAAGACAGACATTTTCTACAGAAAGCAAGAGACAAATTCACTCCTTGTGCACTCCTTTGGTTACAAGTATAAAGACCTCACAATATTTAGCTTTCTCCAATTTCCCTTGCTAGCATTTGTTTTCAAATCAGATCCAAAGTATAAAACTTGAAGACTTGCATAAACTTTATTTTGAACAAAGCTTCTCTTCAGGAACTTGTGTTTCTATCTGGGGTTCTTTTTTTTAAAAAAAAGTCTTCTATAGTAGGCAGTTAAATCTCAGCATCCACAGGAGGTTATTTCAACTGTGCAGTAGAGACTGTGACATGTAAGGACTCTAACTGCCATTTTTAAGACAAAGATTGATGGAAAAAGGAAAGAAATGTCACAATAGGAGTCCATTCTATTGACAGGAAGAGCAACAATAGAAATAGCTGAAAGAGAATGCATCAGTTGCCACCGTGGGTTTTTAAAACTATAATCTTTGTCACTTTGTGTGTAACCAGTGTTTCAGATGGCTCTGCTACTCATCAAGAGCTGGGCTGGAACCAACCACCAGACTCAGCTCTGAGCACTCCACAAAGTCAGGTGGAAAATGCTGAATAGAAAACTGATATGGGAACAAAAGATGCCTGAAGGATATTGTGCAAGTAAACACCTCTGCTCAGTCCTAGCAGCAGTTCTGGTCCTCTGTTTTCTTTAGTATCTTACTGGTTTACTGTTTTCAGATGAACCAGTAGGCAGCTCAGCCCCACTGTTTTGGTCACAAACCCAAAACACGGCACCATATGAGCTACTGTGGGAAAAAATCAACAATATGCCAGCCAAAACAAGTACAATTACTTACATTGTCTGCCTTATTTGTTATCCAGTCATCAATAACTCACAGCTATTCACCAATAAAATCATGTCTGTTAGATTTTCTCAGGCAGCTCTTATTCCATGCTGTTTTCATCCTCTCACAAAGCAAAATATTCCCATTCAAACGATTCTGTGTAAAGCCCATTAAACAAAGGTCTTAAACTTTTTGGGTTGTTTTCACAACAAAGAGAAAGAGAAGACTTTGAGCAAGTGTGAACAAAGATAAGGCCAGGACATTTCCATGGACACCCCACTGTCATGCTCTGTCCAATGCCTTACTTTCATTCCCAAAGTAATGAAAACCTGTCTTTTCCTGCCAGAAGCAATCATCCAGGTGTCTCAGGTAGACAAATAATGAAATTCGTCTTACACAAGAACTTCTAGAATTCTTAAGACATTACAAAGCAAAACCTGTATTACACTAAGAGAACAGCCTTCCTTTCTTCTTCTTACCAGATAATCTTGTGATTCTAAAACCAATAACTATAAGGGGGGAAAAAACAAATTTCTGCAACCATGTTTTTCTGCAGTCAAGTTAACCTACGAATTTCTTCCACACTCAGTACACAGGTTCCTAAAAATATTCAATGAAATCAAGTGCAAATCTTTATTTTCTTAGCATTCACAAGTCTGAAAGATTTACTTATTATATTCCCAGGCAATTTGCAGAACACTGATTGAAACCCAGTCTGTTTCTATCAGTATCAGAAGTAATATTAGCTTTCCAAATACACTTTTTCCTTATCTGTAGCTTTTTCTGTTTACCACAAACTAATGTAGTAATCCTGCTATTCTTTTAAAAGTGAAAATAAGTCCAGAGAGGTTTTCATTCAGTCTTTATAAGTATAGGAATGTTGATTTTTTTCTGTTGAATACCATTGCTCAATGTTACAAGAGTGTGTTAATTCCTCACAACCTGTACTAGCCATTTCTTAAGTACACAAACACATACAGAAAACATTTCTCCTACACTTCATGGGTTCCTTGCTAAACCCAAAGTACCCTTCTCTTCACTTTCAAGAACTGTCTACACTTAACATCACCAATTTTTCCCTGCTGCAAAGATGAGTTTTTCAAGGTTGAAGGTGACCAATGTAACAACTGGGAGTTTTAGTCCTCAAAGAACTCCATTGCTACTGAAAGCACTTCCAAAATTCCCCCTCTGTGCATTCCAGATCCTGATTCACTTTAGCAATCATTATTTAATAATGTTTTGTTGGTTTAATATTTTTTTATCCAAATGCCTATTTTACTGTGAACATGAATTACTTGGGCACATTAAATAAATCTCACCAAATTTCATTTCTGCTGTCACTTCTTTTGTATCTGCCCAGTGGTACAAACCACCAGAGAGAGCCTGAGCTGGAAAGATGCTTCTTAGCCTGTAGTTGACACTGACATAAGTATTTCTTTTATATCCCTTCCTAAGCAGTTCTTTATATTCCTTCATGTAAAACTAATCTAGCAACACAGTGTGCACAGTCAAAAATTCTGCTGGATGTGTCAAAGCTCAGCCAACTCCCAACTAAGCCAATAACTTGTCTCAGATGGAAGAAATGATTCAATGCTGCTCCAAGATCTGCTCTGAGGAACAGTGACCAATGAGAAATACGAGACCTCAGAGCTAACTAGGCCTATCTTGCATGGGGCTTAATTTCAAATGAAATAGCATCTGCTTCTTTCCGCAGCCACAAAATGTACCAAAACAGTACCAAGCCTCTAGGAATGCCCCCCCGCCAAATTTTGTCCCATGGTTGAGTTGTAGACGTATAATGTCCACAGCTAGTTTGTAAAGCACTGAGGCAGGAAAGCAGATTTCTGCAGCTGCTCAATTCCAGAACTCTTTTTCTATGGCTCGCTATCAAATGACTCTGGTTTTATAGCTTTGGAAGTGTATCCCTTTGGTCCTTACCTCTGTGGGCAGTGATAGCTATTCCTGCACCACAGCTAACATATCCCTGCTGATTGGAGGAGGCTGTGTGTGTGATGAGTGTCTCCAGCTCGTCTTCAGAGCCCGTCTGCCAATGTGCATCAGGGATTTGCTGCAAATGAGGGAAACGGAAAGTATAAGTGATGAATCCACCATCATGCATATCATCAAGCTTTTCCTGCCAGGAATAGAGAAAACTAGAGGCACAGCTGCTCCAGCCTTCGATTTTTGTGGCATTTGTGGAGTGTCCCTACTTCTTGATTTCAGGAAGAATTCCCCAGTGACAAACAAGCTGCTGAGACTTCACTGGAGACAGGATTTGGAGTTTAATGAGGAGAGATTCAGCAAAGCATGAGCAACTAATGATGTAGATTGGAAGCCCTGTATTGCTTAGTGCACTGCCAGGTGTCAACTGTGATTCCAGTTGTAAATTTATATTATCTCAGAGTAAATGATCTGGTATATGAAAAAAACTAAAACATCTGACTTCATTAGAAAAGGGTTGATCTCATGGGAATGCATTTTATACCCAATGCAGGATTATTTTTTTAACTTGGCATGCCGGAAGAGAAACAAATCCTGCCAGCTTGGAGTAAAAATAACAAAAGAGAACAGATGTACAGTAGCATATAGAAGAGATCAACAGAGAGAGCAGGGAAAAATACTGGGGAAAAT
This sequence comes from Brachypodius melanocephalos, assembly GCA_013398615.1. Taxonomy (NCBI): domain Eukaryota; kingdom Metazoa; phylum Chordata; class Aves; order Passeriformes; family Pycnonotidae; genus Brachypodius; species Brachypodius melanocephalos. Next base: position 5,219,441 of record VZSR01000824.1, read on the forward strand.
ACACTGATTGGGAAGTTACCACATCTGGACCTTTAAACATTATAAAATCACAGCCATCTCAATCCTTCTTGCCTCCTTAAAACCAAGCAACCAACCAACCAAAAAAAAACAAAACCAAAAAAAAAACCCAAAAAAACCCCACAAACCCACACTAAAAACAAAAACAAAACAAAACAAACAAACAAAAAAGAAAAAAAAACACAGAAAAAGGAAAAGAAGTAGGAAAAAAACCACCATAATTTAAAAAAAGCTTCACATCTTGGGGTAGCTACTTAGAGTCTCTGAGTATAACAAAGTGAGGATCAAGTTTTATCTGGTTTGGCTCTTCTGTAATTCAGAGGTTACTAGCTGGGACTCAACATCTCTGTTCTGTCGATCATTTAAGGATATATTCCCTCCTGCATTCTTGATCCCTCTGGACCTCAGCAACCTGCTCTGCAGACATTTCACTGAACTGGATAAAAAGCATCAGATGAATTTCATTTTTTTTTACAAACAGGTTTGTTTTTTTTTTTCCCTCCCCTGACTTAAAGGAACAAGGAGTGGAAAAAATCTTTTAACTATGCTTTGATTGCACTATTTTCATGTGAACTCATAAAACCCATTATCAGTTTAGTCAGCACCCCTTTCACTTCCATTTAAACCTAGTAACTGTTCAACAAAGCATCTTTCTTGACTTTTTTAGTGTGTAAAGTTACTCTGGCAGAAACACTGGCTCTACAGGTGGTCTTTGTGCCATATCTCCCCTGCACTGCAGGTGCAGTCAAATACTGAGCATGGAGCTGGCCCCAATGTTTGCCCAGAAGAACTCAGATTTTCTTCTTTTGTGTAGAAAATAATTTAATTTTCCTCAGTTATTCTATAGAGAAGAATAATCAACACATTTCCAACCTTTCAAACTTACTTGGAGATATGTGGATGAGAGCAGAGGTTATTCTCACCCTTAAAAGAATTAATTGCAACAGATTTGGAAAATGGCTACAGCAACAACAGTTGGGAACTTCCCAGTTTTCTCTTTTTCTTTAATTTCTTTGGCTGTTGTGACAGGTAGCAGAGGTGTGTTTTAGAGTGTGTGTGTTACTGTGATAAACTAATCCAGTCATGTGTAAGGTTTTAGTCCAAGGCACATCAACTGAGACTGCAATGTATAATTGCTTTGAAAATCCCATTACAAGGGGGAAAGATAAAGCAGGTTCTCTGACTAATAGACTTGCAAAAATTATGAAGTCTGATTGAGGCCCATCACAAAATAATGCTGCTCAGAGAGTGGGAAAAAAACAAAACAAAACTGCCCTGTGGTACTCTGGGCATGTAGAGCAGAGTAAGAAGGATCTGGTGTACAGTGGGAGGCGAGAAGGATTCAGCTGCTCAGAGGGCACATTCTCAACCTCCTCTTGGACTTACTGCTGGTAATTCCCATAGATCATTGCAGCAGCTGCTGTGCAGATTCAGGCTGGATCATCATCACTTCATAGGATACCATGGAAAATACTTGAAATTGCATTCTTGGAGCTACAGTGAGCACTGCTGTTGGGTTCTTCTACTTTTCAAATGTAGGTCAGCCTCTGGCTACTCTTGCTTTGCTTCTGCTTAAGCTACATTTTCTCTTTTTTTTATCTGTTTTGATTTTATGTTAAAACATCTGACAGGAAAGACACTTTTCTGTTTTTTGCTATGTCTTGCAGTAAAGATATTAGAAGCTTATTACTTCCTTAATGTGGCAAGAGCTGAATCGTCTGATTTGAGTGTGTTATTTTTCTTGGTAATGTCTTGTTAGAGTTTGTGCTAATGTCAAACTTTAATCGCGCCCTGTAGTTTTATGCTGTAAAGTGTGATTATCTTTGGATTTTCATACGGAAAATTTTAAGTACATCATTTCATATTCAGCTTTAAGCACTTACTTTCAGTGGAAGATAGAATTTTAATCATTACAGCCTAATCCAGAAAGGCACATTTACAATAGCTAGAAGTCCTGTAGGAGCAACTGAAGGAAAGGCGTATTTCATAAATCAAAATTTTAATCTCAGGCATCTGCAACAAATTACTCCTGGCCTTCCTACATGGTCCTTCTAGTGCTGAGCTGTTAAATGGCCTGAATTGTGAACAAAACTGCTGGTTACAAACCATTTATAAGTCTGTCCTTCAGGGTCTGGACTTCAAAGCTCAGTGGATCCCACACACTACCTTTAAGTCTTCAAATAATCTGTCATCTCCATAAAATAGGTTTTCTACAAACTACAGAGGTAGAAATAAAGTTTTGATATGTGCTTCTTAAACAACTTATGTTAGACAGACAACAATCCCCCTCAACACAGCTGCTGATTTGATGAAAAAAAGCAGAAAGAGGGGAAATAGAAATGTGCTTAGTTCATGTGTGTGGGATGCAGTAAATGCAAATAAAAGAAAAAGAAGGATGAATAGGTTTGGGACATTTATTTCTTCTTACCGTTAAGCCAACCATTAATCAGTAAAATTTTCCCAGGTTTTCTATTTGGATTGAAAAACCCAAATTAAAAGTAGGGTCACCTTGGATATAATGAGTCTTTGAGGAGTCATAATGGAATATAGTGGAAGTTTTAAATTAATGCAAAGACGAATATCTATTCATGGATATTTTGTGTGGTTTCAGCTCAAAAACTAAGTGAAATCTCCATGGTGTCAACCAAGACTTTCTTTAGGGCTTTAAAATAAGTTATGCTTGCAGGGCAAGGGTTTACAAAGTTCAGAACTGACTGTGCAGGCTGCCACCACCACTTTGAAAAAGCTGTGGGGCAAAATCTGTTACAGCTAAATAAATTTCTTCACTCCAGTCCAGTGAAGATAAGATTTTAAATTGTTATGGCAGAACGGACATAGGAACATAGAGTAATAGAATGTTTTGTGTTGGAAACAATCTTAAAAATCATCCAGGTCCAGCCATTCTTCAATGGGCAAGGACAGCTTTGCCTAGAACATGTTGTTCAGATGGGACATAAGAGTTGGTATCTTATCTGCACATTATGGCTTAAAAACTCTATTAGAGGAAAACCAATGAAATTTAACTCCACTGCTGTACAAATATATACACACAAACACACACATATATATATGAATATTATTGATTAGACAAAGCAATGCAACAACATTTAGTATCTCAGCTGAGTTGGATTTTAAAAATTTTGTAGTAAACTGTTTAATTAAAAATAAAGAGAACTCAGGCTCTCAAATTTTGTTCACTCTTCACCTCAACCCCCAGAACCACACAGACAGACAGACAGACAGACTGAATGAACAAATTAATGAATGAATAAAAGACATATATGTATGCGCAGTGTGTATGGCTCTCTGTTTACAATTTTCTTTTGATTGCAAGTGTAATTATATCAGACAGAGCTTTTGAGGTTCCCTTTTTCAGGAACTAAATGGGTTCTGCTTGTGAGTTTTCTTCCCCCAGAAGGAAGCAGTCCCATTCCATGAAAGTGCTTTCAATCAAAGAAAGAAAGAAAAACTTTCTATCAAAATAATTTTTGCGGAACAAATTTCAACTGTTTCTATTTATTAAAGTTAATACAATAATAAAACTCCCACACCAGCAGTGCTCATTAGCAGTTATTGCTTAACTATTGTTTTTGTCACTACAGCTGTCTAGGTGCCTTACAGGAAATGAATCATCCTTGCCATGATGAACTTCTATTTCTGACAGGCAAATCCCAGTAAGGGCAAGGAGATGGAAATAAGAGGAAATGCCACAATGAAAGTAATGCCACCATCTTGAAAAAGGTCAATTTTTATTTCTTTTTTAGTTGGTTCAAAGGCATATTCATTAACTCCAGGATCAGTCAGGTAATTCCTGTTTCTGTACAGGAATTATAATCCTTAAGCATGTTTTGGATGAAGTGTATTTAAAAAAGGACTTGTTGGATTTGGACAAAAGAGAAATTGCATGTCAGGCTGAATCAAGAAAGTGATTATCAGTGCAATTGTGCCCTTCCCTAGGGATAACAAACACGGTCAGGACATGATTGGTCTGATAGCCTGGGAAGGAAAATAGACAAGAGTCATTGGCTCATTTTCACTGTAAATGAAGCTTGACAGAAGATCTAAGACCTCTCAATACATCAGTGTGAATCACTAGGCCATAACCAGGCTGTTATTAGCTGGTAGCAAAGCTTTCCACTAAGTATTCTTATGCTGCTTTTATCTGACAAGTTGAATAAGATCGTAGCAGGACTGGAAACAAATCCATTACTTCATAGCTAGAAACAAACCTTTCACTAAGACTTAATCAGAGTTAGGTAAAACCCAAAGTTCTAGTTTATTTCTGAGAGGAATTTGTAGTCTTATGTGTTAATGTCCAAGTTTTTGTGGGAACAAAGTCTTTTTCCTGAGTTAAGGATACTGCCGAGATAAATGTGCTGGTCTTTGCTTGGCTGAACTTCAGGCAAAGTATGGTGAGATGCTGGAGGGCAGTGCAGGTTCAGTGAAGGGGGTTTATGTAGGAGGAGATCTGATTTCATTCAAAACTCACTGGCTCTTGTATTGCTAGGCTGAATATCTCTCACCAACCCGCAAACTTTTGAGAATAAAACAAGATTAATCCTGTGTTCCCCAAGTCTCTCCCAACAGTGTGTCACAAAGATATACATACAACATTTCTACAGCCAAAGTGCTTGGCTCAGTTCCAAATATTCTGTCACTACTGTTCCTAGATTTAAATCCTGCCTTCAGAAAGCATATCTTGGTCAATAAACAAGGAAGAAATGAGGAGCAGAAAAGATTAATTATATGGAAATGCTTCATCTATGTTCCTTATTTTAACAAGCAGTTAATCAGCACTGTAGCGTTTCCTGGAAACATGATCAAGTTTAATTTATTAATTTCTTTATAGCCTCCAACAAACACTGAAAGTAATTAACACCCTTGCTACTTCAGACTGATGATTTTTAGAGCCAAGTGAGTTTGATTGTCTTGAGAGTGAACAAATCTGGCTCCAGGAATGGAAGCATTCAGCTAGAAATCCAAGAATTGCTGGGTGGCTGGTTTATTTTATTTATTTTGATTTGGAGGGAAAACAATTGCAAAGATGAAACAAGACTCAGAAGACTGGAGGCTTGACTAAACAGTGGATGAGTGAAATACAGGGATAGAAAAGACTATGCAGAAAAAGTGGATGAGGAGAGAGATCTCTTAAACAGAGTTTGTAGGTCATATTATTTTGACAAACAGTTAATGTGTATTTCCAAAACACACCAAAATAACATGAGAGGTTAATTCCTATTTTTAAACACTAAGTTGGATGGGGAGGAGTTTATTTCAAAAGATTTTGAGGTCCTTTGTTCCATAAAATCACTGAATGTTTAGAGGTCTCTATGTGTTTAATTGTGATATTTATAGCTTTTAATAAAATAGAAGTTGTATCACAAGTTTGAATTTTTTTCTCCTATCAACTGCAGAATCAAGTCTCTATTAACTTTAGACATACCAGTGTATTCTTTACATCTACTGACAAAAAGAGGAAGAAATTATATCAAAAAGAAAATTCAAGTGAAATGAAAAATACAGTCAGTCTTAAAAAAACAAACAAAAAACCCTCCTCAATTACACACAAAAAAATGGGACCATTATTAAGCAAATCACTCCACCTTAAAAACAATCTTCACGCCCACTGAAGTCTAACAAATTGTAAATTTAGAAATATTTCCTGAATCGGGGCCAGATATATCAGCAGATACAATGACACAGACTATTGATTCTCTAACTGAAATCCAAGTGGTGTTTGTGGTTCACAGAGCCATGGTAAGTGGCTCCCAGGTGGTTCATGGAATCTTTTAACTACAGAAAATTGTAGTGTTTTGAGAGCTGACACTGTTCTCTGAGCCTTAAGTGCTGGTGGTGACCATATTCAGGATGTGGATGAATATGCATTCTTGGACTAGAGCAGAAAATTTTAAAAACCCACAAAATGGAAGAAAAAGGTGTATTGGCAAGAGATAGTATCAGGGATTTAGACTGGGATACTCCATATTTGCAGGTTATCTGTACATGATGCCCACTTTCTGCAAAGATCTCTCTTCGGGAAATCTTAGCTTTCATTTTCTTTCTTTTGTTTTATTTCAGGAGATCTGCAAACCTCTAGTCTCGGTTTTGAAAAATATTTCATAAATTATAAGTGATACTCTGCTAATCTGGGTTTTCCTTCTGTCCCTTCCTCTCACTGGACACACCAAGTCCTTTGTGAATCATCAGTTGAAAGTCGAAGTTCCTTGGTGGCAGCAAAAAAAGAAAATATCCTTTTTGTTTCCACATCAACTTAATCGCAGTGAAAGGTTCCTGTCATGACAGCAGTGCAAACTAATGGTCTCTCCTCATTCTTGCAACAGATCAAGCACAAAATGTGCCATCAGGAGCCTTCAGTTGCTGCCTCAGCTTTGTACTTGAAGAATCAATTTTGACTGGAAATTACAGAGCAGTGTACAAGTATGATATTCATCTTCCTTGTCCTTAACCATCAAATATTTTGCCACTCCAACTAAACTAAACCAAACCAAACCAAACCACCAGACTTTAGAGTCTCTACTGCTCTCTGCAGTCTGTGTAGAGAGGAGTTTTTAGCAGAGGTATCCAGTACAGGTGATCTGTTATTTGCCAGTTTGCATCTTTCCCCAGTGAGCTAGAGGCAGCCCGAACTTGAACTCTATTGAGTTGAAGGCTAAGATCACCTTTTTGACTGATGAAGGGCAGCCCACATTTTAGACTGCATCTATAATGCTGTGTCTACTTTTGTCTTCCCTCAGAAAAGAAAGACATGTACAAACTTCGGTGAACTTCAGAAGTTCAGTGGGGAGCACTGAGATGGCCAGGCTTAGAGGATTGGCCAGTGAGAAGAGGCTGAGGGACTGGAGGTTGTTCATTCTGAAGGGACAGCTGCAAAGGACCTGACAGCCAGGAAATGAGGAGGTCACCAGGAGAATGGAGCCAGGCTTCTCACGGCCTTGCAGGGGAGTTAATTTAAAGGTAAGGATACATGTTCGTTTCAGGGCCTCTCTCCTGACCATAAAATAACTTTGTTCAACTTTTAATTTTAAGCAACATTTAATAATTCCCAGGTACTTATTCTCTGTGACTTTCTGTTCTACCTTAGCAATATAAGTCAGTTCTATTTAGGAACAAAAGTTGCTGTAGGAACCTGATGCTTCATAAAAGAGAAAAATGAGTATTTCTGTGACAGCAAGGTTGTGACAGGAATGGCCATACTGTGTCTCAGAGTGAAATTGTGAATGAAAAATTGCTGTTAATAGTAAACTAAATTTCTTTGGAGGGTGCAGGGCAATGATGTCACCTAGCATGTTTCACTTAGAACATCTGAGTTAAAATGGCAAAGGAATTTTCTCAAACTCTATTAATTTGGACAAATTTTTGTGCTGAGATCCTGGCTCAGACCATGACCCAGAGTGTGTGTCATATCCTTAACTATCAAAAGCTGCAGGTTCCAAAATTTGACATTTAGGCATATATGGAGTAGATGGAAGGTCTAATTTTCCAATTTAAATACATCCTGGAAATTAGATTAAGAAAATCTCATCTCGACTGTGGCAGTCACAGGGAGACCACAGATGTTCAGCATTTACAGAATAATTTTTCTGGTTTAAGGCATTGGTTATTCCTTGCTAAGTACCCCAAATCAACACATTTCCATTGCTTCCAGTATATCCATACCAGTCACCATTCATTTCAAGTGCTGGCTTGGCATCAGTGCTTAGTGGACAGCCTAATAGAAAGGCCATTTGCTAGCAGATGCAATTGGCTCTCTAATGTACACCATTCAGTTTTATTCAGCATTTACCTGCCTCAGTTACCTTTATGCAGCTAATTCACAGATGCAGCAAACCATGCATTATTTCATTTAACTGAAGGATCCATTTATCCCAGTCCCAATGCCAAATATGCACAGCATAGGAAATGCTGCCTTATAATTGTAAAGGGAGGATTTGTTTCCTTTTTTAACTGTTATGATTATAATAATTTGGTTTTTCTTTGAAGAATATAGTCTTTTACAACAATTAAAGATGAAATTATTGAAAAAGTAAAATAAAGAGTTCAGATTACTACTTTTTTCAGATCAGCTCTTTGAGTAGTTATCTCCACTTTGGTTCTGTGATGAGTTAACCTTGGTTGAACATCAGATATCCAGCAAGCTGCTCTATCATTCTCCTTCCATCAACAGAACAGGTGGAGAAAACACAATGAAAACCTCATGAACTGAAACAAGCACAGGGAGATAATTAACCAGCTACCATCATGGAAAAACCAGACTTGAACTGGGGAAGACTGATTCAATTTACTGTAAATCAAAACCAGGGTACCATAATGAGAAATAAGAACAAAGAACACCTCTCCTCAACCTCTCCCTTCTTCCCAGGTTTACCTTTATTCCCAACACTCCTACCTGCTTCCCTTGAATGGCACAGTGGAACTAGGAATGGGGTTGTGGTCAGTCATAATACTTCAGCTTTGCCTCTCCTTCTCCTTCACACCCTTGCCCAGCCTTAGCACGGAGTCTTTCCCATGGGATACAGTCCCTCACAAACTGCTCCAAGATGAGTCCTTCCACGGGCTGCAGTTCTTCATGAACTGCTCTAGTGTGGGTCCCTTCCACAGGGTACAGTCCCTCAGGAACACTGCTCTACTGTCAGTGCCCCATAGGGTCACAAATCCTGCCAGAAAATCTTGCCCTGTGTGGGATCCTCCCATGGGCCACAAGTCCTGCCAGGAGCCTGCTCCAGTGTGGGCTTCCCTCAGGGTCACAGCCTCCTTCAGACACCCCCCTGCTCCTTCTCTGCTCCCCCAGGGACCCCCATGGGCTGCAGGGGCTCAGCTGTCTCACCAGGGGCTGCACCAGGGGCTGCAGAGGAGCCTCAGCTCTGGCACCTGGAGCAGCTCCACATAGCCACATATTCTCTTTGTAAATGGTGCTCACACTCACGAAATTAAGAACATAACAAATGTCAGCTTCTCACATCAAACAACCATCCTCGTGGGATCTTCCTCCCTGGATGTCTTCCAGACTTGTCTAAACAAGTCTCTGTAAACCCATGAAGAACAGCAGTCCTACACAAAGTAGGAAGTTGGATTAAAGGACCTCCAGAGGTCCCGCCAAACCATCTTTGGTTTTTTATTCACTATCATGATATTCTCTGTAGGGTTTTGCCCTTCCCTTCACCCTTTTTTTGTAGATCCAGGAAGACTTAAGACAATTTTTATTTATTAACCTTTGAACAGTGACTTTTTTCTTCAGTTTTTTTAGATGAGATAAAATAAGGCATTTATCCTCCAGAAAAGAAAAATATAATAAAACAAAATGAATGTATTCCAGGGCAAATTTAGTTCTAGATTATCTGATCTTTGAATTTTTTAAAACGGTGATGGAAGGAACGGGATTCTCTAGTTTCTCCTTCACCTTTTTTTCATGCTTCCCAAAATACATTTCCCAAACCATTGCTCTATACTTCTAGAACATTTCCCAACAGGAGGGTTGTGCAAGTGACAGTTTCCTTGATAACCTCAGGCTGTGTGAGAGAGCTGCATGAGCAGACACAGAAGTTTTCGTGTGCCTGTTCTGATCCATATTTTCACTTCCATTGCATCAGTAAGTAATTAACTGTCATGAAGATCAGCCCTTAGAGGGCATCCTGTCTCAAAAAGTTATCACGTCACTAGGCAAAGCCACACAAGAACTTGTGGTCACCAACTTCCCTTTTGTTGTAATGAACTGCTATTATTTGTGAATTAAGGTATCATTTCTCACTGTGATCTGGAGGAGGGAGGAAATAATTAGCTGCTGGCAAGCATGTGGAAAGGAAATTCGTTGTCATCATCGACAAATGGAGGGAGACGCTCTCCATCACAAATTGTTTTAAGTCCCACACATTTTCTCCAAGTCTCAAAGGTCGTTCTGGAGGACTGGGTGATGACCTGAGTGCCAGGGTGCCACTGAGATTGCTGGGGCTGTACTGACACTGCACAAGCAACTGTACAAACACTCAGGCCCTGAAGTGCATTCACATCTATGAACCCTCAGGTGTTTTGGTTGGTTTGTTTTTTTTTTTTTTGACACACGAGAAAGTCTGGACTTGCCATGTGTGGGAAATAGCAAGAACAATATGGTGATTGAGCAGCACTGAATGTAATGTATTTTGCATCCTCAGTTTCATGGTTGTGTCAACTGCTGCTTACAAGGCTCCAATTTTCCATGTCCCAAATGTCTTCTTTATGACTGACAAATAAGAAATTTCAGGGAGTTATATCTGCAATGCTCACATCTGTCATAAATCATACTGTCTTGTTACTGGGAGGCAAGAAAAATAAAAGCCACGAAGTCAGGCAGTCCATGGATGATCAGCAGGATGAAAGGTGAATGCACAATCCTACTCACCCTCACACCCAAGGGCTTTGCCAGGTCATGAGATATGATAACATTCAGGAATTCCAACTGAAGTCTTTTTGTACTACTTCCAGCTAATATCCACCTCACTTCTTTTCCTTTTCTGGTCTCTGTGAGGGTATCTGTGAAACTCCTGACAGCAGGTAGGCAGCTGGTGGGTCATGACTGCTGCTTATGACATTGGGAGTGATTGTCCTCTTGACACCTTGTGTCCCCACCATCTGTCTGTCATATTTGCCTGCTGTGTTTTATCTTTCCAATGCAAACTCTTCAGAGTTGGTTTTCTTTTGACATGTATTTCTGAAGTGCGGAAAAAAGGAAGGCTTTTACTTTAAAAGTCTTGAACATATAGACAAAATAAGTAATAATCAGCTGTGGGTATTTTAAATGGTAAGAAAACCACGTCAGGGTTAGTCACATACTCAGAGACATGCAAGTCTGTTCATAAACCTTAAAGAATTTTTAGCTTATAGGAAAACAAATTACTCTGTAACTTTCCAAAGGAAAAACTCTTATAGCAGGAAATAAAACATTAAGTGGAGTGTGTACAGAAGCTGAACTAGAGTGTTACTTATACCTGGTACCTAAGATTTTGCTTTTCTTTTACAACAATATGAAAGTGCCAGACACATGCAATAGGTGATACCTATTTACCCTGTTGCTGTTTAAGAACTATTGTTATATATCTTTTTCTCTGGACAGAAAGAGTAATAGTCCTGCCCATTACATAAGATGGAACTGCATGCAGAGAAAATAAATGTATTGGTATTAAACATGTATCTTTGGTTCCTTCACTGTCAATACCACTCTCAACATACCCCTCAGCAGCAAGTACTAATATTAAATAATAATTTAAATGTAAGATGGGAATATAAAATATCTTTTATTTTGAAGCACTACGATGTGTATTTTGCGTGTTGTAATTTCTCATTGCACTGGGGCATTCAAACGAAAGTTTTTTAATGTGGGACTGCTCCACAAAGTAGCACTTCTCTTGTAGAAAATAAAATTATTATTTGCAATCCAAAGCACTGCAATACAAGCGTCTTCTGGATCAGTGTGCTTATTACACTAAGAAGCTGTAATGAAGATCAAATCAGACAGGAACATGCACTACAAGAACACAAAATATTGGTACCACTGTGCTGGAGTGCAGGCATGAAAATATGAGCAACAATTTGATGATTTCTAACCAAGAATATCTCTGGAATCTTATCTCTATTTACAAGTACCAAAAAAACAACCAAAAAAAACCACATAAAAATGAAACATTTTTTCATTTGTGAAAAAAGTAATTCACAACAGAAGTTAAGGACAATACCTATGATTCCCCATTCAGTTATTTACTCTGGAAATGCTCTCTAAAAATAAGTTTTTCAATATTTACCATCTGTCTCACTGCTGACACCAATAAGTGGTAAATTATCTTCCTTGATCATGGAACATTCCGCAAATACCCAGGTCCCGATGGAGGTATCATGTAGGGAGCATGGGGTGACTTCAGAGATCCAGTAAGGAATAAAAATATTCTTAGTTTAAAGACATCTAACAGTAAGGGAAATATTTTTTGATAAAGAGCCTTCTTATTACCTGTATGTATATACAAGTTGTGTAACAGAAGAATGAATGATATTTTGCTTGTTTGTCTTATTAATGGATGACTTTTGGGCAACATATGCAGAAATCCATCAGCTCGGTGAAATATCTAAGAATTTACAACACCCATTAATCTCTGGGAAAAATACAGAGAAAGAAATACTAAATTTCCATTTTAGTGACAACACAGTAGAGAAATAGCCATGACTCATGGTGTTCTGGTTCCAGCACCAAAATATAACCTAAAATCTCAGGGTTCGCATCTTCGATTTCTTTCTTCTCTTCAGTGGGGGTTTTTTGGTGGTGTTGGTTTTTTTTGTTTGTTTGTTTGTTTTTGTTTTTTGTTATTGTTGTTGCTGTTGTTGCCTTTTTTTTTTGGTTGATTGATCTCCCTAGGAAGCCAATGACTTGGACATTGTCCTCAGTGTCACAAGGTGGGGCTGGCACAGAGCAGAACTGTGATCAGTCAGAGTAAAAAGAGGACTCTCTAGGTAATACCTTATGAGAGTGGTGTGTCAGTGATGGAGACTGTCACATTTCATGCTAAATCCTGGACGGCACAGTAGCATCACTGTAAAGAAAAATCTGACATTTATGGTGAGATGATATTTCAGCCTGAAGTTTGTAGAACTTTTTTTTCAGTTCCAATTTCTGAGTTTGCCCCTGTGCAGGATTTCTCACCATCTCTCTCTACTGATAAATACTGAGATCATTGCAAGCACATTTCCTATGCTACTATAAATAACACCATTTAAATATTCATCTGCAAACATGTTGCAATAAATTATATAAGGAGTACTCATGATTCACTACAAATTATTGGATCCTAGAGCCCTACTAAAAGTATCTGATTTTGGAAAATCCATGTTTATTTTTTCCTAATATGAGAAAAATAACCAAGTTTGAATGATTTTTTGGGATACATCTCTGCCAGCTGAGGTTTGGGCTAGCGTTGTGGAAATCAATAAGAGCTCTCTTGTCAATTGCATTATGTACTGTACCAGACCTGCAGAATATTATGCATCTATTTGCATTGATTACAGGCACTTTTTATTCCTACTCCTGGAACTGGCTGCAGTATTATCATTGCTTTTTAGAAAGGGCAATGTAGCATGACAGTTTGAAAGATTGCTGCCTTTGGTCATATTAAGTTAGAAAAGAAAAAAAAAAAGATGTAATTTCCACATTTCTCAGGTCCAGCCTTATACTGAAACACCACTACAAAGCACATTCCTTCTTCTGTAATGCCATTATTCCCAGCACACAAGTGTCATGCTCCATATCATTGACTTTCCTTTGTGCGGGCCCTCATTTCTCACACAAGAAATCACCTAGAATGTCCTGAACCTACCACCTTTTAGCTACTCTGGGACAGATTCATATTTTGTTTAACATTAACAATAATTACATTTTAAAACTGTGGAGCAGCAGTCTCTTCTCCCAGTTAACAAGTGAGAAGATGAGAGTTGCACCAGGAGCTCAGACTGGATCTTAGGAAAAAAAATCTTCACTGAAAGAGTGGTGGCATTGGAAATAGCTGCACAGGGTAGTGGTGGAACCATCTTCCCTGGAAGTGGTAAAAACCTGTGGATTTGGCATCTGGGGGCATGGCTTGGTGATGGTTGGTTGGACTCAATGGTCTCAGAAGTTCTGTGATTCTGTGATTTAATCTTTGAGGTCTAAAAATAACAGCTCACTAGAGGGTGTCAAAATACCATGAGAATTAAGAGCCATGAGGTTACTGTTGCCGGGGGATCATGAGAAAGCAGGAATAACTGGAACAGGTTAGAAAAGAGAAATGTGGGCTGGGACATGGAAAATCCACTTATTTCATTGGCTGTGTGATGAGATGTCCTAACACAAACTGAGCTCCATGGCACACCTCATATAAGCACTGCTCTCACACAGTTACAGGAGCCTTCCAAGAAAGGAGAACAAGTTTTTGTTATTCAAGGATGAAAGCTAAATTGTTTTTAGTTGTGCCTAAAATTCTTTCTCATATTTTAATCCATGAGTGGTGACTTTTTAAAGCAACACGCCACAGAACTGAGGTTGCTCTTCACAACCAAGAGGAATGGGAAACCTTGTATATGACTAGAGCATAATAAAGAATTAAAAACAAATAAACATACAACAATAACAATAATACCAGCAGATACATACAATTTTTTTTAAAAAAAATCTCATAGTTAAATTATTAGAGTGTGATTTTACTGATAAGTGATCATTAAAACCAAATACACTGACATTTACTGTTGACATGCCTACAGACCTTGGTATTCCCCACAGAACTTCCACTGGAAAAGAGTAAGAGAGGACTAAAATTGTAAAATCTCACTGGATTAGCATAAGAGTCAAAAACAATCATAAGACTTTGAGAAGAAGGAAAGGAGAACTTCCCCTCTTTTTAAAATTTATCAAAGGTCTTGTAACCAGCATCTCTTTGTGTATTCCCAGCCTCCCCTTTATTAACTTTCACTGACATATTTTGAAATATGACAGTTATTCAGTCAAACTATAAATAAGCCTCCTCCCCCCACTCCCCCTGATACAGTCTATTAGATTCAAAGCCTTCATTTCTGTTTTGCATAATTGACATCATTATCTGTCAGGTTGCTGGGCTCAGGTTTGCAGTCATTATGAGATCATTAGAAAAAGAGTTGTAATAAGTTCAGAAGGCCAATCGGCTCTGTTCTAATCACTGGAGAAGAGAGTGCTGATAGGGGCCTCCGGGAGAAAGTATTGAAGCAGCTAGAGGATTTTTAATGACCAAATCAAGTTAGGAAAATCACCACCTGTGCCCCAGTGAACAGGATAATTTCAGCTTGGGTGAGGGTGAGTGTAAAATGGATTTGTAATCACTTTTATATTTCTCTTATTTTTTTCTTCCTTCTTTTTATATTTCCTTAGGAGTGGGGTTGGTGACTGTAAATCTGCAGAGCAGAGAAGCAGAAAATAAGGAAAAAAAATCCAGAAAATATGTTTATTGAAGGAGAATGAAAGCAGTGTCCTGTAGCCACTGAAGGCAGTTTCAGGTCAGAAGAGAGACTTAGCCAATTTAAGGTAACATTAAGCATTTCAAAATCAAGGGGAAGCAGTTCTGTAACCTAAAAATGAAAATGCAGTCTTTTTATCAGTAGTTAGTAGGGGAGAGAAAAGCCACACCCACAGATTACTGAGTCCATTGTAATTTAAGTGTATGAGGCAATTGGACAGGTAACTTCTCTGGGAGTGTCTGCTTTTGCCCATTCTCTCCAGAGGGAATATAAATGAGTAGCTGAGTTAATAAAGCTAATTATTAGACAGATAAATGATTACTCCAAGAGTTAAATGACTCTGACTCCCGACTAACTCTAGCAGACACAGGCACAGTGATTCTGCCTTGGACTGGGTTTTGTATTTGAATTGCAGTTACTCAGTCCTTCCCCAAGAAACTGCCACTCCTGTCCTTTGTCTTACCCATCCAGACATCTCCAAAAATCATATTGCTCTCTTCCACACTGCCATTTTGTATTCTTCAGAGTTATCTAGATAATAATTTTCAGAGGACTAGAGCTCACTTTACCTGTGATCAAGAGAAGGTGTCATGGGAAACCCTCAACACAAGTTAAGATATAACATCTTTCATCAGCACTCAGTAGCTCGGGCTCAACACCATGTTATTTGTATTCACAAGGCTTCCAGTTAATGCAGAGCACAGGCAGACAAAATTTCCATCTGCTTTGGATGCAAATAGAATGAGCTCATGTCTGCTCAGAGGGCAAGAGCCCATGTAGGTGTATCCTGCGTCTGGCTTATCTCTTAGATAATAAATTAATCAGAGCAAGAGCAATCTCCTTTTTGTATGTTTGTACAGCCCTCAGCACAGGAAATTATGGGTCCTGCTGAGGTCTGAAAAGACCACTCCATTATCAAAACTGAAACTTAGAATGAATGCACTGTTGCTCATATCTTCATTAAATAAATATATGAAGTACATTAAAGCCAAGGTGAAAAATATTCAGCAGATATACTTCTAATGGAAAGATAATTTAATTGTAAAATAATCTGTTCACAATATTCTCATATATACTACTTTATTAGATCATATTACCAAGAATCCATTTACTCTGCATCCTTTGGAAGGTATTATAGGGAAGGGAAAATTTAGGCTAGATTAATGGGTAGTATGTGGGATGAATGAATCTTCCTGTATTAATATATCTCATGTTAACAGAGATAGGTAATTAAAATAATCTTTTAAAAGCCAGATGTAAGTAAGGAGACTAAAAAAAAGATTATGTCAGGTTTTTTTGGTTTTTTTTTTTTTTTGATTCTTTGTGACTGGTCTTTGTTAAGGGAGGTTGCTTCCTTTAAAGCTTTCTCCCCCCTCTTTTTCCACACAGAAACCTTTGACTTTATTATGAAACACTACCATCCACAAAAAGGACTATATAAAGCAAAGAAACATATGGTAGTTCCCCTCTTCTATTTATACTATCAGATTTGAGGTTTGTTTTGCTCAAAAATAGGGGTTTAGGCCAGCAAAGAGCACTTTATGCTGTGTAAAATTGCTCTATAAGATTACTCAGTAAATGAATCAATAATGGTCCTACCAGTTCTCAGGGATATCAGATTTTATTTCTTGAAAAAATTAAAATATGACACAGATCTCCCTTCTTTTTCCTACAGTTGGAGTAATCAGACCATCTGACCCTTGTTCACTGCCTTTGCAATCACTCCTAGAGATGCTAAATTATTGGGGAAAACTTCAGTTAACACAGAGGGGTATTTTTAACTGTCATAGTTTTGAAATGTGTTCTGTACACAGATTTTTAAAGGTTTTACAACTGACTATTATTTATTTATTTGGAGGTCCAGGCCTGGAGAGTGGTGATGAATGGTGCTACATCCACTTGGTGTCTGGTCATCAGTGGGGTTCCCAAGAGCTCAGTACTGGGTGTTCCTGTTCAATGTCTTTATGGATGAACTGTACAAGGGGATCAAATGCACTCTCAATCAGTTCATGGACGATGCTTAGCTTAGCAGGAGTGTTGGTTTCCTGGAGGGTAGGAGGGCTCTGCAGAGGAGTTTATACAGGCTGGATCAATGGTCTGAGGCCAGCTGCGTGAGGTTCAACAAGGCAAGATGCCAGGTCCTGTCCTTGGGTCACAACAACCCCCTGCAGTGCTCCAGGCTTGGGGCAGAGTGGCTGGAAAGTGACTCAGAGAAAAAGGATTGGATGAAGTTTTGGGCCCCTCACTACAGGGAAGATATTGAGGTGCTGGAGCATGTCCAGAGAAAGGAACAGAGATGGGGAAGAGCCTGGAGCACAAGTCTGAAGAGGAGCAGCTGGGGGAGCAGGGGGTGTTTAGTCTGGAGGAAAGAAGGCTCAGGGGAGACCTTATTGCTTTCTACAACAGCCTGAAAGATGATTATAGCCAGGTGGGGGTTGGTTTCTTCTGTCAGGAAACTGCCACCAAGAAAAGATGGCATAAGCTCAAGTTGGACCAGGGGAGGTTCAAGCTGGACATCAGGAAGAATCCCTTCACTGAAAGGGTGGTTAAGTGTTGGAACAGGCTGCCCAGCAAAGTGATGGAATCACCACCCCTGGAGGTGTTCAGGGAATGACTGGATGTGGCAGTCAGTGCTATGGCTATGGCTTAGTTGACAAGGTGTGTTTGATCAAAGGTGGGACTCGATGATCTTGGAAGTCTTTCCCAACTTAATGGTTCTAAGATTATTTTAAAACATATTAAAGGTATCTATATCTTTGAATATGTTAGCAGAACAACAACATTTTTATGCACCCTAGATAATTTATTTTATTCATCTGAAGGAATTTATTTTTCTCTGTTAACTATAACACATCAGCTGATATTCTTTGTCTATAACTTTACATTATCTGAATATTCATGAAGCACAGCATGAACATTTTTTTCCCCAATCTGCTTTCCATGGTCCTATGTCATTTTTATGAAGAATGAAAGCTTGAAGCCTCCGTATGAAAAAACAGTAGTATTTAGTAGTATTTAGTAGGCACTGCATTTACCCAGTGTTGACCAAAGACAGTGGGAGAATTTCCACTGAAAATGTGGCAGGCAACTAGGCTTAGAATATGGCTCCTTTAACACATGAATTTAATAAGTAAATTATTCTGTAACTGTAAAACCATCAATCTAAAACACTTAGCTGCATCTGTAGCAAAATATATAAAATATATACTAAAATGACCAAAGCTCATCTTAATGGAGAAAGCCCGCCTCACTGCCTATGACAGATTTAGCCCTTGGCAACACAGATATGAGAACAGTTTGACTCACAGACACGGAGAATTGTCCCTGCAAAGCCCTAATTCCGATTTCAATTCCTTGTCTAATTTGTGAATCATCTTGGGTCGAAGATTCATGTCAACAATTCAATATAAGACACTTTCTGCACTCATGCAGACTATGTGCATGCTGAGATTTGTTCATCGCCAGAAGCTCTTTAAGGACTTTAGATGAGAATAATTAATCAAGTGAAAATTTATTTCAGTACGTGATTTGATTCAGTTACTGTCTTAGTCTCCAGGCTCAAGGCATAAAGCTGTTCCCCTTTCTACCTTCTACTGCCTGTTTCCAAAACCCCTCCTGAGTTGTGATGTGTGTCATTGTATGAAGCTTTAGTTGACAGCTCTGCTTGAACCAAAGTTTTTGACCTCACTCCTTCATTAATCCAGCTGCTAAATTCAGCCTCCCTTTAAGAGAAGTACACTATTCTGGAAATTGATCCACTGGACAAAATACACCACCCTTACTCAGACAGAATGTAACGTAGTTTCACTGAATTTAATGACTGAGCTGAATAAGAAAATATTAATATAAGTCAAAATATTAATACAAAGTCAAATGAGTAACAGAACATGGCCATAATTGGCATAGATAGAAATTAAGGATTTTAAATCTTCATTTTACTTCCTTTATTTTAAATGAGGAGTTTGTACACTTAGTTAAGAAAACAAATTTTTTTGCCCTACAGAGAGAGAGTTTTTCTTTTAATGGAGGCTATGGTTTCCAGTGGTGATTTTGGAAACCCACAATATCCTGTTATTGATGAGCACCTTTTCCTAGACTTCTACCTGATCAAAGACAGTATAAATCATAGAATCACAGAACTGTTTAGGTTGGAAAAACCTTCTAGGATAATTCAGTCCAACCAATAACTTAACACTGCCAAGTCCACCACTCCACCATGTCCCTAAGTGCCAGATATATCTTTTAAATATATCCAGGGATGGTGACTGCACAACTCTCCTGGGCAGCCTGTTCTTGTTCTTGACAATATTTTCAGTGATTTTTTTTTTTTTTAATGTCCAATCTAAACCTCTCCTGGTGTAACATGAGACCATTTCTGCTTTCCCACCTCCTCAGGAAATTATAGAAAGTGATAAGATCTCCCCTGAGTATTCAGACCAAATACCCCCAGCTCCTTCTTTATCTACTCTTCATCAGACTCATGCTATAAACACTTCAGCAGCCCTACTGCTTTTCTTTGGACACACTCCAGCACCTCTATCTAGTAACTGCAGATTGAAGAGTCATTTTTCTTTTAAAAATACTCTTCCTATATAATTGGATGAATATTCACCTTTCTGTTGCCAAGTGTGGGCTTGTTAGATGGTCTTTCCTGATACATGAATATTCTACTGCTAATTGGATCTTGTTCAATATTTGTCAATAAGAGTACGAACATACCAAAGGAAACAAGGAAAAGATATCAGAGCCAGAAAGTTTACTTCTTCAGACATCTTCCCTCTTTTTTTCAATATTTGTCAGTAGGAGTAATAACAGACCAAAGGAAAGATGGAAAAGCTATCAGAGCCAGAATATTTACTTCTTCAGATATTTTCACTCTTTCTCCTCCTTCTATATAAAAATGAAAGCCTATGTACATTTTTTATCATTTGTTTTTACCTTTGAGTCAAATCTGTGATATTAAATTTTTTGTTTGGACAAAATTTTCCTGCACATGAGCTGAGGATCCTAGTGGCATTTATTGATGAAAAAAATAAAAGTATTTTTGTCTTGATTGGAGAAGCCATTTTGAATCATTTTATGCCTAGCAAATCCTTTCTGCAGTGAATAGATTGCCCTGTTTGCTTCCAAAGAGAAATTATAGTAGCAGAATTTTAAAATACACTGAATTCTGGAGTAAATATAAATGTATGTTGTTGCTGTTATTTTTGCTATTATAGTAGCTTGTTTGTTATCTGCTTACAAGGTACACAAACTTTCAACTAATAGGCAGATATTTTCATCTGAGCACACTTATTAGAGTTACTCAAGATTACACAAAACTAAGTGTTGACCTAAAATGTGTCAAGAACATATTTCAATCTTTTCTCTTTCAGGAAACGTTTTTTTCACCCTATGCCCTCATGAGGAGCCTACCTGTGGCTCAGAAGAGGTCAGAGGCTTTCAAATAGGACTCTTTTTGTTACAGTTTTCTGCACACAGCCCAGAGGCATCAAATAGAGAAAAAACAAACAAACAAACAAAAAACATAGAAGACCACAAATGGTGTAGAAGCAGGAAACAAGGGAAATTCCTTGCTGGTTCACAGAAAGAAAAAAGTTGTAGTAAGTTATTCTGGATAAATGGTCAGGTGAAAAGAGCAATACCAACTCTATGTTTTCTGCCAAAGGCTCTGACATTGCTGTAAAGCAAATCTCGCACAGAAGTAGATTGAGAAGATATTGATAAATCCTTCATTTAGTGGTCTACATGACATAGGAAACATGTACAGCAGCATAAGGATTAGATCTGAGCTTCCTGGGATTCACCTAGTTAGTATTTATTCTCCAACACTCGGCTCCTATTGTCATGTATGATTCTGAGAGTGCTTCCTACAGAAAAAGCAAGTGTGAAAAGGGTTTGTTGATCACAGATCACTATTCCATAATATCAAAGACTGGTCAAGCCATGCAATATTTATCCTAAATAAGTAGGTATGCCATTCAAGTACCTTAACAAGGTATCTAACCCATATTTTGTGATACCTTATACTTTACCTGATAATCAATGGTTTTGGCAGATTTATATCTAAGTAATTTTTCCCTCCTGTCACACAGAGCACATCTACATTACACATCTTGTTTCTGCAAACTAACTTGAAGAAAGAACAGTCAAATCAGCAATGTTTACCACCATGGAGATTTTATTGTTTTCTTTAAACTGAAGTCTTGGACAAGATCCTATTTTTTTTTTATAAATGTTGAATCTTTCAAGTGTTTTCAAAATTGTAGCAACTAAATGTATGGAACACAACACAGTACTCTACCATCTGATATTTCAAATATTAAATTTCATTTTGCTATTTTTTCTAGGGAAAACATGCAGGTGACAGGTGGTAATTTCTAGAAGATAAAGAGACCACTACATTACCCAAACAGGCTGAAGAGTGATCTAAGCTTCCTAATGACTTTTGCATGGGAAGATATCTTAATAAATGAATTAAATAAACATTTTCTATGAAGATCTGAATTATAATTTAAACTTTTATTACAAGTGCCAAGGCCAAAGCTTTTTTCCCCCTACTCTGCATTGCTCTGATGAGCTCCAACATCAAGAAAATGTTAGGGGTTTTTATCATATTTATCATTTTTCTCATCACAAATTTTATGTGAAATTGTGATTCTAGGAGTCATAATAACTTTATTATACTAAATGTTGTACTCATAATTAATACAGGGCAGTCTAGATGCACCTTTTGAGAAGACAAGATGATCAAAACACAGGAGGGGAAATAAGGACATAGAATTATTCAAGCATCAGTGACAGAACTGGAACTGCTTAAGGTCATAATAACTCATTGAATCTAACACTTGTTATTGGAGAAAATAGAATTTCTGCTCCATCAGAAATCAAATGGTCTCTCAATTTGATCATAGTGTCTCAAATGTCAACTCTCACCATTTTCTCTGCTTCTGGGATAAAAAGCTCTCCTGCCAAAAGGGTTATATGCCTACAATATTCAGTTGTCATGTATTTTGTAAAGGGACAGAAATATTTAGTGTGAAGAGAAAAAAATCTGTTTCTCTCACATCTTACTTATTACCATTTGAAGGAATTATTATTCACCTCCACCATCCTTGCTATTCAACTTCTCTCTTTACATAAGTGACAGAAATGCATGTAGATAAGGATGATTCAAAACCAGACATAGATATATAAGAAGTACAAAAGTATCTACTGCCCTTCATCATAGATTTTCCTGAGGTCTGGAAGTACATCAGCAAAACTATTACTGACAGATGGACACTGCTAACAAAGGAATACTCTAAGATTGCACATTGTTAGCAAAAGTTTTGCTATGAAGCAGAAGTTAAATAATTTTTAAGATCCCACAGGTGAGAATTTTAAACCAAGGCAACCCTCAGTATTGTGTCAGTATTCTACTACTTAAACAAAGAGAGAAGGAAGGGGGAAAAAAAGTGTTGACTTTGCATTACCAGCTAAACACTCAGCACACATGACTGGGCACGACCTTTCTGTTCAAACACATGCTCTCATCAACCAGGACAATAGAGGATGTCAGGCTCTAATGTTTGATATATATTCCACATGCTTGCTGAGCTGGATATGGCCCATTTTACTTTCCAATGAAGTAAGCAGTCCTGAACACACAATCATTCCTGGTAATGGCTTTTTTTTTTTTTTTTTTCCTTGTTTTCTCCCTTCTGAATTGCAGTGTTGGATGAAATACTTTGGGATTATTGTCTTGTTTTTATGCCAAAGTTTGTACAGCTTTCTAACAAAGGCATTTGCTTTTCTGCTTTAAGTTTCAGTGATATTCAGGCTGAGGGTATTATGCAGAGAGAATGGATTCCTGACCAAATGTCATCAAGCAAACATCCTGGGAGCTGATGGATTTTTAATGAAAGTTCCAGTTACATATGAAATTAACATATTGGTTTCATATAGAAACGAATCAGTAATAGGTTGTACCATACAAAATGTTTTTACATTCTAAATAGAAAATTTTTTAAAAAATAAGAAAGGATAGACAAAAGTGCTTTTCCATAGAGCCAACATCAACAATGACAAGAAAACTGGGCAACCAATTCTCTGTGCTCCTTGGAAATCAAAATAACATCTGGTAATTAGAAGGGTTATAAACTACCTTTTTTGATCTTCTTCTCCATTAAATCCTAAGGTTTTGATGGTGCCTTTGATGTGCCACTGATGGAAAAACTGGAGAGATGGAGAAGGTGGGAGGCAAATTCTTGCATTGCACCAGAAGTTGCATCCTGATGCCATTTCTTATATTGCATCCAGAACTCTAGTTACTTCTAGGATGTTTGCTTTGGGTTTTTTTATGTTTTGTTTTTGTTTTGTTTTTTTGTTTGGTTTTTTTTTGTGGGGTGGTTTTTTGTTTGTTTGTGGGGTTTTGGTTTTTGGGGGTTTTTTGGGGGTTTTTTGGGGTGGGTTGTTTTTTTTTGTTTTTTTTTTTTTTTGGTTTTTTTGTTGTTGTTTTTTTTTTTTTTTTTTTCCCCAAGAGGACAGAGTATTCTACCTCTTCATTTTCACCTTTATGCACTCTGAGAGAAAATAAGTGCAGTGGAAACCAGACTCCCTCCACTGTTTTTCTCCTTCTCTTTCTTTCCACATTTAATCAGTGCCACTCTGGTCTCCACGGACAAGACAGAATCAAATCTGAGCCCAGCTTTCCAAAGATGCTATCAATACCATACTCACCAAATTCAAAGAAAGATTGTGAAAAAATAGATCAAAGAAGTTGATTTCTTTGGAACAACTTTGCTACATTACCAGGGTTCTTTTAGTTTTCAGATTCTTAGAAAATGAGAAAAGCTCTATTTTCCTTCTCTGATTACTTTCCTTTTCCTTATCTTTATACAAAAACTTCAATGAAGTTCATTTAGTGATCAAAATAATATTTTGAGCACATTATATAATTATAATCCATTTGAGGGTTACTACATCATAAAAGTCATTTCATCTGTTTCCACTTAATAACCTTCAGTAATGCTGCACAAATATCCTGTAAGCAATGGAACCTGAGGAATAATTTTCATTGCCACAATGTATTAACAAAACCTGGACTCTGGCCATAACGTTGTAGTCCTGGCTGTATTTTTCGCTGGCAGTGCAAAGTTCTGTAGTGATAACTACAGATGTGCATCTTGGTTTGGCTTTGCATTTCATGCAAAATCTGACATTTCAGCAGATAAAATCTCCAGTCAAACAAAGCAGAATTTCTACAAATTCTGACACCATGTGATCTGGGAGCATTGCGAACTACTTACCTGAAGGCAAATAAATATCTTCTCACAAATTTATTGACCATGAAATGCTTCTAAAAGAGTGGTTATCAGACACTCCTTATAGGAGTATTTGATTTTCATCACTTCATGTTGGCTTCATAGTAGGTATTCAAACCAGTGTCTGCAGGAGTCAAAATTGTTCCTGATACTGCACTGATCTGCAATAGATTGTCATTCCATTTTACTTTTTAGGTGCTTCATTAGAGCACAAAGATCAAATCCCAAAATGGAGTTCAGTGATAAAGAGACTGGCAAGCCTTATCGCAACAATAGAAAGGCCCCCTGGAGAAATCAAAAAAACCTGGAGTAGGTCCTGATGGCTCATTCATTGTCACTTCTTTGACTTAATGACTGAGGTCTAATTCTACAGATGCAAGCTGGATTGCTGTGGAAGAAATACAGTTGAAGTCAACCACAAAGCCAGTAAGTCTGGTGCAAAACCGGAGAGGGCATTGCTACACATCACTCCTTGACACAATGAATGGATCAGTGAAAATTAAAGCTTCCACAGAGAAAGATGGACATAATTGTTGGATATAGAAAGTAGTAAGGCTGACAGAACGAACTTGTTCTTAGCATAATCAAGTAGAAGTAGACAGGTTTTCAAGAGGCCTGTATTTCTTCAGAAAACTTTTTGAGAGATGAATATCATACAATCTGCCTAAGAAAGGCTACTATACCCATTTTACACGGGAAACACAAAGCAAGAGTTTCTCATACCTCAAAGTTTGTCTAAACTGGAACTTCAGGAGAATTTAGATACAGATTCCCATTCTGATTGTACCACTCTGTTTCCCAGGTGTGTCCCCCAATCAGCCTGGTGATGTCTTAGGTGAGTTCTTCAACATACTCCCTGCAGAGATGGTGAAGCAGTTCTTCTTGGAACTCTTTCTGCTTTGGAACTAAGGAACATCCTTGGTTCCAAGTTTCGAAATTAGGTTGAGCAGATATTTTCCCTGCTATTTCCTCCAGTCGTTCTTTTAAGGAGAAACACTTCTATCCATTCAACCATCTGTTTTCAGGCGATGATGTGTCTGAATCCCAAGCAGGCAGAAGTCCCCATTTGTGCAAACCTTATTTGGATACCTAAGCTCCACAAAACTAAGTTTATTCCTCTCTCATCTTTTTTTGCACAACTTTAGGTGCATCATCTCTCAGAAGTTAAATTCTTTCTTTTGTTATTTGGAGAAACTAGTACACCTCAATGCCTCCTTTTGAGTGCTTTATCTGTTTTGGCCAAGTACCTACCTACATTTACTTCACAGTAATCCTGCACAGTAACTAATGCTCATAGTCAGAAAGAAAATCTACAGTGAAGCAAAAATCAGAAGCTGTGTATTTCAAATCTCAGCTTATGATCTTAATGCCTATAACATGCTTCCTCTTTGTAAAAATATACCAAACAAAATGCAAACAATCCAAAAGTGCCTCCCTTCTAGAATCCAGGAGGGATTTATTCTACCATTGATTTCCTGGAATTCATGTCTTCTGAGTGCCAAATAAGGCTCTGTTCCTGCAACATAAACTTCACAGTGATAATAAAGTAAAAGTACATATTTAAGGTACATACATAAGGTATATACATATGTGAAGGTATATACATGTCTGTACGACTGAGGCTAAAGAACTTAGACTGTACTATTTCATATTCCTGCCCTTCACTGTCTCAAATAATTCTACTCCATCATCTCTTCCCACTCTTGTGTTCTTAGTTTTCAGGACTGAAAATTCCTTGGGATACTAGTTTACTTTTCAACTAATTAATTTTTCTATGCAATGATCAGTTAGTAAAATCTTGTGCATTATATCAAAATGGATAAAAATTATAACAAAAACTCCACAGACCTCTGGAAAGGGAATTGACTGAGACCGAAATAGATCTCTAAAGAGATGCAGGTATTAGTAAATCAAACATTTCTAGGATGATCCTCTGATACTGAAACCATCTGTCACGGAGTCAGATGCATCCATGTCATTAAGCTCTAAAATTCTACAGCTAAATCCAAACGTATTTAGGAATCTTTTCAGATCCAGGAAAGCTACTAAACCATGCTCAAAAATTTATTCAGGTAGTCCCAGTTGTCCAAAGCTAAAACCATAGCAAGGACCATTCTAACAGTTGAGTGACTGAACAGAAACTTTTCCTGATACTGTTCAACTTATTCTTTACATAGCTTAGAGAAACAAAGGTAACGAAAAGGCGGTGATCAGAAGATACTTAAAGGTAAGAAGCAACAGTCAGAGTCTGACACATGGGAAATATAAGCTGAGGTCTTCAAACCCTCTTCTTTACAACTCAAATTGGTAGAACAGTACAATGTTTCTTTGCACAGGACAGCATCAAACTGAATATTTCCCAGTTTTTTTCCTTGATGTTGTTGTTCTTCCTTTTCTTGATAATGGTACTTAAGACTACCTTGCACAAATAATGAAAACAAAATTGTTCCTAAGCCATGACAGGAATAAAATCAGCTCTCGAATAAAAGACTTTCTGAAGGACCAGACTTTAGTGAAGAGAGTCACATTCTGAAAGAAACAGCAAAGAAACCACAAGAAAATACACATACCTTTGAAAAAAAATAGTTATAAGCACTATGTCTCTCCAAAGAATGATGTAGTGATATTCTGTCTCAAAAGACAAGCTGAGATCATAAGAATTTGAGCATAGTTGCTAATAAGACTGAGATTTTAATTGAAGTTTAATGACATGGAACTTGCACTGATGATCTTAGGAAAAAAGTGAACTTTCACTCCTCAGTCCTATTTTCAGCTGCTGGCACTTGAGAGTGACCAGCCCAAAACATGTGTCTGGGATATACTTGGAAGCTCTGAGAGCACTTTGAGACAAGAAACTCATGTTATTAATTTAGCCTCAGTAATAAAAATGCTAATGAAACTTCAGCCAGAGTGTAGAGCCAGGACAAAAGGAGAAAGAATGAGAAAATAAACCCACTAAGTGAGAAAAATAGTTGGTAGGCTCAAATGAGGCTCTATTATGCAGATACCAGGGGATCTCTTGTTTTAAAGGAGACAACATATACATGCATGGGATAGACTGAAGAGAGTTGATGGCTGAGCTATTGCATTTTTCCTATTCCATGTTCTCCTGTGACTTAAGGCTCCCACAATGTTTCTCATAAATGTTCATTATTTTAGATTCCTACCTGAAAAATCAGGAGAGTAATGTTTATATGCCTTTGGAAAAAATTGGAAAATTGGTTGGAAGATTTCTTACCTTAGAAATGTAAGTAACTATTTTCATCTTTATTTTCCCAGAAGCATTATCTTAGTGTTTCAGGACTTTACCCTACTTATATGCAGCATTGTAGTTTTCTGCCATGTTAGGTTCATGTCAGCATTATTTTGCATTCAAATACGATTTGGAAAACCTTGTATAGAAAGAAAGACATGGTTATTTTTAACCTGTTGATTCAAGAGGTGTTAGACAAGATGAGCTCCAGCAGTCCTTTCCAAGCTCAACTATTCTCTGTTATTTTGCTCCAAACTCACAAATATCTGTGCTGAAGAGTATGCTTCTCTAAGTCTTGGTTTTCAGGCATCACTCTCCCCTCACTCCCCTTATCCTTGGAAAGGTGTTCTGTGGAGCAATTTGTAAGCACAGCAGAAACTCACAAACTCACAGAGGAAGAGAGTGAGGGAGGACAGAAAAATAAAGGCCCTGACAGCAGGAAAAAATGAAGGAGATTAGGTTACAACAAATCCAGCTCCACCTTAATTTAGTTTATTCCGCCATCAAAACAAGTCTCTGAGCAACATGGGAGAAAATTTCTGAACACAGAAGGAGCTTTTGGTGGCACAGAACTGTAATGAAGCATCTGCTGTGTTGAATGCACACAGAAAGAGCAGGGGCTGAGGAAGAGGTGTCTAAGGAGACAAAAAAAAAAAATACTCAGCAACCAGTACATTGCTGAAAATTAACTGGTGCCTCACAGACCACCACAGGAACACCCCAGCTTTCTGGAGCCACTGAATAAGACTCCTGAGATTATTGACTTTTTTTTCTATTTGGCAGTGATGTTTTGGAATATATTACAGATGTTATTTGCTTTATCAAAACATGTGCCAATTGACAAATTTCTTAATATGCTACAGGACCATGTAATGTCTTTACTAAGCCCCCCAGGGGCCCATTACACTAATAATAAAGACATTAGTGATGTCTACAGTGGTATAAAGATACCTGCAGAAGACAGTGAAGTGTCATATGGGAATCCTTCAGCTATGTCTGGGCAGATTGGTGTATCCCTAAAGCATGATGCTCTACCATCCACTGATTGTAATGAGGGTCTCAAGGGCAAGAGGTAAAAATTGCAGCATAAAGATTTATCACGTGGCTTCTGTCTTCACCAATTCAGCACAATAAATTGTCTGTTCCTAATCTGACTTGCCTCCTTTGTATTGACAAAGCCTCATGCCTCACGTTAGCCTTCCCTTTGCACAGATGAAAAAAAGATTAATATGTTTCTAAAAACGAGAAACCTCAAAACTAGAGGCCAGCCAGTAGGCCTGTGTTTGTACAGCACCAAATATAATGAACAATGGATGTATGCCCAGAAATCCTACATTTTGTCACACGAAAAAGAGTAACTTTTATTACCGTTAATTTGTGCTTTGTTTTACAATCATTATCTACTTTGCTCACAGCATCAGCCAAGTAGCCTTCTCCACAGTGGAGATGTATCAACAAAGAGTAAAATAACAACAGCTGCGAATTTAAGGTTATTTCTACACATGAAGTTTTGTTCACAATCTATTTTTCACAGATTCTTTT